>JAWQFY010000009.1:0-99772 GCA_037055185.1 Capillidium rhysosporum
AACTTATTAATAATGTAATAAAGTGTAAAAAAATATTTTAAAATATTTTATCTTTATAAATATATAATTTTTATAATTAAATAATAATAAAATATATTTAAATAAAAATAAAAAAAATTAAATTCTATAAAGCTTTATTAAATATATTTATTTTAAATTATTTATTTATTTATTTTACTTAAAGTTAAATTAAAAATAACTTTTAAATAAAATATTAAAAGTTATAAAACTTAAATTAAATATATATTTTTTAATATAATATTATATTTATATACTTAATTTTTCTTTTAAGATAATTATATTATTTTATATTTTTTATATTATTAATAAGCTTTTTATAATATACTATAAATTTTTAATATTAAGATTTAATAATACAATATATTTACTTATAATTTTTGATTAAACTTATAATATATAATATATATTAAACTTAAAATTTTTAAATAACTTTATTTAAAAATATTTAAAGTTAAAAGTTTTTTAAATTTTAGCTTTTTAATAATTAGTTTTTTTAAATAATAGTAAGGCTTTAAATAAATAAAATTAATTTTATCTAAAATATAATATATATTATACTTTAAAGTTTTATTTAAAATTATTAATTTATATTTAATATTTATATAGATAATTAGCTACTTTTAAAAATAGTTAATTTTTATATAAAAAGCTTAATAAAATTTTAAAAACTTAATATAATTAGGTTTTAACTAAATAAATATATATTATTTATTTAATATTATATATATATATAAATTTAAAACTTTTAGTATGTTTTATTAAAATTTTTACAAGGTAAATAATACTTTTAAAAGTACTATACCTTTTTGAAATTTAGATATATTAAAATATAAAATACTAGTATAAATTTAGTTTTTAAAAAAATATTAAAAATTTATAATATATTTATATTACTAAAATAAATTTTTTAATAAATATATATTTATATATATTTATTTAAATTCTTTAATATTTAAATAATATATATATTATATATTATTTAAATTAAAAAATATTTTATAAATAAAAATTTTATAAATGAAAAAATTTATTATAATAACTTAAAAATAAAATATATTTATATCAAAATATATTCTTAATGCTTAATTTTATAGATTTAAACTTTAACTACTTAATTAAAATATTTTTTATACTATCTGTAAGTTTTTTTAAGTTAGCTCTACTAGTATTTTGCTAAATATACTTAATATAATTCTATAAATTATTAGTGTTTTTTAGTAGAGTACAATTTTGATAAACTTTTTTTTTAATATTATCTAGGCATTTTTAATTAGATTAAAGTTTGGGCTATATATAGATTAGTTAAGAATTATAATATTAGTATTTTTAATATAATTTTTAATTATTATAGCAGTATTAAAAGTAGCAAAGTTGTATATTAAAATAACTCAATAGTTTTTTAAATAAAATTTTTGGAAAAACTCAAAATAAAACTGTCTAAGTAAATTTATATAAACATTAGCATTAAAATTATCTTTTATATATATTAAATATAAATTTCTATAGATATTAAGCATTTTTTAAACATTAACTTTAAAGCTACCAAATTGATATAAGTTATAATATACTATATAATTAAATTTATAATTTTAATTAGACTAATATATATAATTCTAATTTTTAATATTATACTTATTAAATTTAAATTTATTAGTTTAAATTATACTATTTAAATAGTTAGTATATTTAGAAAGTATATTTTTAGCTTATACTAATTATTTTTTTAAACTATTTTAATTATATATTATTTTGCAAAGTTTGAAAATTATCTAATTTTATTTATATTCAAAAATTTATAAAGAAATAAAAGTATAACTTTATAGATTATATGCTTTTAAAAATAGCTTTAAATATCTAAAATTATATTTAAATTAAACTAATTAAGCTGATATTTTAGTTATTTTAAGATTTGTAATAGTACTATAATTTTGCAATTTACCTAAACTAATTGCAAATCAAAAGTATTTACATCGATATATTTATTTATAGTAAAAGTTAAATATTTAATAGTTTTAGCTATATTACTAACTATATAATTATCTCTTAATATATATTTAATTATAGTAATTTTTATAGCTATTAGCTTGCTTTTATACTAAAATAAGCTATAAACTTCTATTTTTTTCATAATTTTATACTAAAAATAATAGTTTTTTTTAATATATAAATATATTATTATTATATTAATATTTTACTAAAATTTTAATATGTGTTTATAATATTGTTATAGTAATATACCTTGAAAAATCACAAATAATAGCTAAAATATATATAAATTTTAATTGTATTTGTACATAATAGGTGTTAAATACAATATTTTATAATTTGTAAAATAAAATAAAAATAATAAAAAAAATTTTAATATTTAATATATTAATTTTTTTTTTAATATTTATATATATATTAATATATAAAATTTTAAAAGTATATAATACTTTTAAAAATAATATTTATTCTTTAAAATTTTTTATAATTTTATAATTTTTAGTAAAGTGCACTAAAAATTATATACTTTTTAATATATGAAAAGTAAATAAATATAACTAAAAATATTTATTTTTAGCTAATTTTTAACTCAATTTATTTTTATTTAATTTTTAAAATTGAAATCAGCTACTTTTGAAAGTAACTAATTATCTATTTATAGTTAGTATATAATTTAAAGTAAAAACAAATTAATAATACTTTTTAATATAAAAAATATACATTTATTAAATTTAATATATATTTTAGTATATACTTTTTATTTATTTAAATGTATTTTAAAGATTTTAAATAATTTATTTTTAATATCAAATTTAATTTAATGTTTTAATAACTTTTTATACAACTTATATTGTATAAATAAAGCATTTTATTTTATCTTTTAATTATATAGTAAAGTAATATTTGTACATTTTAATAGTAAACTATTTATTAAAGTTTCTAATTTTATAAATTTAGAAAATATATAATCTTTGATTTAAATAATATTTGATAAAATTTACATTAAAGTTTACTTTATTCAAAGCAGTCAAAGCAATAAAAGATAAATGTAAAGAATTGTTTACTAAATAAGCTTTAAGGCATATAAACTTAATAATACTAATATATACTTAAAGACTTTAAAGCTTAGGTTTTAAACTAAGGTTAATCTTCAAGTTTGATCTAATTATAAATATTCATATAGATATCAGTTTTTGATTTATCAGATCCTCCATAAATTAAGGTCCAAAAATAGGGAATAGCATTTTTTTTGAAGATTATTTCAAAAATGTTTAAAATTAGTTCAAAACTAAAACCATTCTCTAAATGAAATTTTATTGTAAATCTAAATTATGAACACCATTTAAAATTTTAAGTAATCCCATTCCTCAGCTGAAATATTTTCTTGACCGACCTTATTTTTTAAATCATCAAATTTACCAATAAAAGCCGCTTTTTTATCTAAGCTAATGACTGTGTTGAGATGCTTATGAACTGTAATTAATATTCGTAAAGCCTAAAAATGTATAAATATAAGTAAACAATTCAGCTAAATTTCATTACCTTCTCTAAATAATCTAAAGGTAAAGGAGTAGCATCAGTTTGTTGAACTATGGATTCACTTAGCCAATCAAAGAAATTATATTGCTTAAGCTGAGCAACTAACGCTTCCTCGTCATTTATTAAAGCATTAAGCATAAACAAAACACGCCCCTTGACATCAATATCTACATCTTAAGATGAATTAAATAGTAAGTAAAAATAATATAAAAATGTAGTTACTTTCGTCTAGTAATTTGGATATCAGGGTTGACAAACCTGATAATTCTTGAAATTTCTCAAAGGCAACTTTATGATGACGAATAGAACCTACAATTCAAGTATTTTGTTAGCAGAATATTAGTAGTGAATTACTTACAAGATAAACTATAACATAATTTTTTTAAAGTCAAGGTATCAGTTTCTTCGCTCAGAACTTTTAATAAAGTATCTAATCCATTATGATTCATAAACTATTTTATAAATTTTAGTAAAAAATATTATAGTAGCATTTACGTCAGTTTGGGCTTTAAAATTATTTTGAGTCGCTGTGCCAATAACCCAACTACTATATCTTACTAACTCTTTTTCTGTTGAGGTTAGGAGTGTTATTAATTTGGGCCATAGCTTTAAAGCTTCTAAATCTAAAAACTTTTAATAAACTTTAATGAAAATATATAATTACTTGAAGCGTTATCAATACTTTCAACTAACTTTTAGTAAATGTTAGTAATGATAAAAAGTTGGATCCAAGCTTACCTGCTCCAAATTATCAAAAGCAACAATTCTATTTTCTAAAGTTTGAGATTCATCCAATATAGCATCCATGTTTTCTATAGTATTAAATTAGTTACATCAATGTAAGTATATTTACCTAACATTAAGGTTGCTTCATCTTTTCCTAGGATATAATCCAATACTTCGGGATTCAAATGGCTAGTATCTTTAGTTGATTCTGAGGATTCATTTGCAGTGGCTTGTATTTGATTTGGATCTGAGTTTTTAACCGCCCATTGTAGTAGCTTTTCCATTGTTTAAAATTCTTATTTTCGATATCGATTGTTCTAAATTTTAGATTCGCTTTATGACAGCTCCTTCTTTATGTTAGCTTCGAATTATAATAGAAAATTCTAGAAAGCTCTGAAACTAGCTGTAACCAATAAGCCAGGATTTTCTACAACATTCTCAAGCCCTCAAGAAAGTTATAAAAATCAGAAAAACTTATTTTATCAAAACTATAAAATGCCTACTGGAGAAAAAGCATTAAGAGCAGAAGAAAAAGATAATAATTCAGCGTCTTCTGAAGCTTCGGATAACGAAGAACATTACAATTCCGTCTTAGAAGAAGACGAAGACATATCCTCAGAGTCATCCCAAACTACTGAGCTATCACGAGGTGTTTCCACTTCAAAAGAGAAGGATTCAGCTAACAATGAATTAAGTCGACAGAACTTGGCTTCCCTAAAACAGAAGATTGAGGATAGTTGTGTCGTATATATGTCACGTATTCCACCACGTATGAAACCCAAAAAGCTAAAAAAGATCCTCCAACATCAATACAAACTAAATGTCGGTCGTGTATTTTTCAGTGAGGAAGATCCACAACTTCGAATAAAACGAAAGATAGCTGGAGGTAGTAGACGTAAATTTTTTACTGAAGGTTGGATTGAATTCTTTGACAAGAAAAAAATTAAATCTTGGGTAAAATCAGCTAACAACTCCAAAATCGAAAATAAGACGCATAGTTACTTTAATGAAGATCTTTGGAATATTAAATATTTACCTAAATTTAAATGGAATAATTTAACGGAAAGAATAGGTAACTTTATACTCTTATCGCTTATTTTGGAAAACGTACTAATATATACATCTTACTGTAGCTTATGAGACACAAGCTCGTTCTCAAATATTACAGAATGAAATCTCCCAAGCTAAAAAGTTTAATCAAAGCTTCATCGACAAAGTGGAACTTAATAAACAGGTTTCTAGTATGGAAAACAAACGAAAATTGAAGACAGCATCTGAAAACCCAAGCAGCACTAATGATACTACTGAAGGGAAGGTTAAAGTATTACGTAGCTTTAGACAGAGAGAAGTTCAAGTAAAAGATTTAACTACTAAGAAACAATTGGAAAACAAATTTATCAATACTCAAACTAACCCTAAAAACAATAAGAACAAAGTTAAAAATAACGATAAGAGTAAGGAAGATAAGCTAAATAACGTTTTAAATAATCTTTTTGGATAATCAACTTACCCTCAATTTGATCTTTGTTTGTTGGATTATAGAAGAAGCGCTTTGAGGTATATATAGAATAAAATTTTACTTTCTTCTTTTGAATGTACTTAAATTTGAAGATATACACTGAAATCTAAAATTAAGTCTACTTTGCTATTTTTTGATTTTTATAAATCTCTTGGTAGATTAATTATACATATAGTATTCGGAATAAAATACATATCAATTTATTATAAGTTAGATACACTTAATTAAGTGGGATAAATTTATATATTAAATTTTAGTGTACTTTTAAAATGATTTCTACAATACAAAAGCCCTTAAAAAACAAGTCTAAAGTATTTCAAAATGAATTATACATTGATTTTATATATAAGTTAAAAACTGTAAAATAAAACAAATAAAAACTATATATATATTCTAAAGACCATATCTCTATTATAAAACTTTAATAAAGTGGATATATAGTTATAAAGCTTTAAAAGAATTATGTTACTATAAATTAAGTATCAGATGTATAATTTTGATAAAACTATATATACTTATTTATATTAGTTTAAAAAATTAGAAATAAATTTATATATATATAGTTATTTTAAAATTTTAGTTTTAAATTTTAAACTTTTTTAAAATAAAAAATAAAAATTAATCTATAAAATAAGTTATAATATAGTCTGTTATTACTACTACTACCTTTTAATATCTTTTAATCTAGCATATTAATAGTATTTTTATATAAGAAAGGTATATTTTTAATAGAAAGTTAGCAGTGTAGGTAGGTATTTACTTTAAGATAAAGAAGGCTAAATATTAAAAGTTATAAGTAAAACATATAAAGTTATCTAAAACTATAAAAATAAATAATTATTTAATTATAAAATTATTTTATTTTTAATATAATTTTAAGAAATTTTAAAATTTTCAAATATATTTATTATAGTACTTTTTTAACTTAACTACTCTTTATTATTTATATACTTTTTAACAATCTAATCTTTTATAGTTATTTAATTACTTATGCAATTTTTAGTTAAACTAGATAGGTTACCATTTTTTTACTTTTTATTTTTTATTTTTAATTATTTTATCTAAAGTAAAAGAATAATATATTTTATAAAAATTCTAAATTATTATATAGTTTATTTTAAACTTATATTTTAAATTAACACTATTATTTTTAATATATATATATTATAAAATTAAAAAAAAGAAAAAATTTAGACAAATAAATAAAATAATATATATATTTACAAATATTAACAAGTATTTATTAATTAAAATTTTTTAATAATCTTTAATAAAATTTAATTATACTTTTTAAAATTTTTACTTTTTTATTATAATAAATTATAAACTAATATTAAATATTATTAAATTTTTAAATAATATAGCTAAATATTTATAAATTTATTAAAAACCTTTAACAAATAATTTTAAAGCTACTATATTTAATATAATAATTAAATATATAATATAAATTATTAATATAATATAATAGCCACTTTATAGTAAATATTTTATAAAATTGTAAAATTTTTTACTATAAAAAGTTTAAATTATATATTAGTTTAATATATTTATTTAACTTTTACTAGATTAAAGTATAAATATTTTTAATAGAATTAAGATTATATAAGTCTAATAATAACTTAAAAATATTAACTTTTTTATTTATTTAAGTATATAATAGTAAAAATAGCTTTATAAAGTAGTATTTTATTAAATATTAAAAAAGTAAAATTATTTAAAATTTTATTTTTTTAGTAAAAAATATTTAATATCTATTTAAGCTTTTAATATAACTATTAGCAATAATTAAGTTATTTATTTATATTAATCTTAATTTATTAAATATAATTAATATTTTATATATATTAGCTTTAAAAAATTTAAAGCTATTATAATCATTATAAATATAAAAGTTATAAGCTAATATTTATTAAATTAGTATATTTTTAAATTACTATAAATTTTAACTAATATATTAAATATAATTACTTATTTAACTATTTTTATAACTTTAAGCAACTTAATAATCTAAATATTTTTTAGTTAAATATTTTCTTTTAAATTTAACTTTTTAAATAAACTTATTTATTAACTTTAATTTTCAATTTATTATTATACAGCTATATTAATTTATTAGTAATCTTAGATTAAAATTTTAAAATTTATTTTTTTAGCTTTATATAAAATATTTTCTAATATTATAATTATAATTTTTAATAAGTATTAAATTTATATTTAAATTTTTTGCTATAAAATTTAGATTTATATTTTTTCTAATTATATTAATAATAATAATCTTTTATTTTTAAATTAAAAAATATATATATTATTTAAAAAATAAATTTTGATAAATTTTAATTTTTAAGTATATACTTATAAATATTAGTAAATACTCACTAACTAAGCTTTTTTAATAATTTTAAATAAAAAATAATTTTACTTTTAAATTTTTTTATTTTTATTTATATAATAAATAATAAACTAATATTAAATACTATTAAAATTTTTAAAATTTTGCCAAGTACTTATAAATTTATTAAAATATTAATTTTTATTATAACTAAAATTTTATAAATAAAAAATTAATATATTAATCTAATATTTAATATTTATTAAATAAATAAAACTTAAAATAGTGTATAAAATTTAAACTTAATAACAAAAGCATATCATTATTAATATAGCTAAAAAAAGTATTAATATAAATATTATAATATAATTTTCAAGTAAGATTTAATATTTATTAAAATTTAAAGCAAAAATATTAAGAAAATGCTAAATATAAAACTTAAAAACATATATCTAAATTTAAATTAGATATTATATATAAATTAATTAAACTTTTTGATAATAAAATATTAAATATTAGAGTAAATAGTTAAGCTTAAATAAAAAGCAAAACTTATAAGTAGATTTTTAATTAAAAATATTTAAATTATTAATATATTTAAAGCTTATTAGCTATAAAAATACTTAAAAATATACAATTATATTTAAAATAATTAGATAATATTTATAATACTTTAAAAATATATTATTAAAAACTTTTAGCTAATTATTAAAATTTATATAAACTAATAAATATTTTTTTACTAAGTTTAAAATTTATAATAATAAAGTAATTTAGAAATTCAATAAAGTATTAGCTTATAATATATATAATTATAATTATTATAATTATTATAAATATTTTAATAGCTTTAAAGTTAATATATATAAATTATTAAATATATTTAATAATTTAAAGCTAATTTAAATAGAAAAAATAATAACTACTAATAATTATATTAGAATAATAAGTAATTATTATATTTTTTTTATAAATAAAATAAAATTTTAATACTTAATAAAGTACTACTCTATAAAGCTACCCTTATTATTATATACTTAAAAAAAATTAATATTTTTAAATAGCTATTTTATTTACTTAATATTAATTTTATAAAGATTATTTAAGCTTAAATTTAGATTAAGCTAAATAAATACTAAACTATTAAAAACTTTAAACTATTTATAGTATAAAATAAAAACTTATTTAGATATACTTACTAAAAAATATATATTATAATTTACTAATAATTTAAAAAATATATTAAATTTAAAAGCTTTAAAACCATTTTTTAATTTTTTTATATTAATAAATTAAATTTATTATTATTATTTTTAGTTTTAGTTAATTTATAATTTAGTTAAGTTTAAATAATAAGATTATAAATTTAAATTATAAATTAAAATTAATTAATACTAATTATATAAAATTTTTAAAATAAGTTAAAAATTAATTTAATTTAATAAAGCTTAAAAATATAGTTATTAATAGAATTAACTAAAACTATTATATTTAAAAACTTTATAAAATTATTGTTTATAAAATTTCAAAAATTTATTTTGTTTTTACTTTAATATATTTTTTTAATTTTAAAATTATTTCTTATTAATAATTTTTTATTAAATTTAGCTTAAAAGTACTTTCTAATATTTATAAGTATTATTTTAAAATATAAATAAAATTAAATAATTTATAAACTAAGTAAAAATTTAGAAATAATATTATTATAGCTAATAAACTACTAAAAAATTTTAAAAAAACTATAACTAATAACTATAAATATTAATTATATTAAATAGTATATTTTTATTAAAGTTTTTTAAATTATAAATATTTTTAATAATACTAAAACTTGTAAATATAATAGAATATTTTATTAGTTATTTTTAAATATATATTTTTTAAAAAATACTATTTTATAACAAGTTTATTAAATTAGAAAATAAATTACTAAACTAGAAAAACTATTATAATATAAAAAAATAAGATTATTTTTATTTAATATACTATAATTAGATATTTAGTATAAAATAGTACTTTAAAAATAACTTAATAAACTAAATCTAAACAATAAGCTATAATATAGTAATAACTTTATATTTAAGTCTTTAATTAATCAATTTAATTAATTTTTAGCTATAATATAATATATACTTTATATAAAAATATATAAATAATAAATTTAAATATATTAAAATATTTTAGCATTTTTATATTAGTTTAGTTTATATAAAATTTTTTAAAAATTTAAGTATATAATTATATTTAGCTTTTATTTTTAAATTACTTAAATTATTTAATTTTATATTTAGCTTTATATACTCTATATAAAATAATAATATTAGATATTAAATTAACTTTTGTATAATAAAAATTATATATATATTAAATAAAAATTAAAAAATTAATTTTATCTTTTCTTTATAATAAAAAAAAGTATTAATAATTTATAAAATTATATTAGATATATTTAGCTTTATAATATAAGTTTAATATAAATATTAGTAAAACTATATTAAAAAAGCTTGTAAATAGCTATAAATTATAATAAAATAATTAAAGCTTATAATTTATAGCTAATAACTATAAAGTATAAATTAATAAATAATAACTTAATAAAAGTTTACTTTTATTTAAAATTATACTATTAATTTTTTATAATAAAATATTTTTAATTTAAATAATATTATATATTTATAGTAAAATAATTTAATATAGTAAGTTTTAAAATATTTTATTTTTAATTTATTAACTTTTATTTTATTTTTAAGATTTTAACTATATTTTTAAATTAATTTGAATAAATTAGCTAAAATAATTTTACTTTATCTAGCTTATTTTATAAAAAGTATATGAGTTTAATTATATAACTAATATTAAAATAAGCTATTTATAATCTAATTAAACTAATTAAGCTTTATTTTTAATAGTATATATATATATTTAAATTTTTAAAATAGTATTTTAATATAGCTATTAATATATTTATATTTTTTATTTAGTTTAATAATTTTATAATTACTTCTATTATTTTAGTAATAATAATTTAAAGTTATTTTAATTATAATAAAATTAAAGCATTTTAAAACTAATAGTTTTTATTATTATTTAATTAATTAAAAAAAAATTTAATATAAATTTTAGTTTTATTATATATATATTAATTAAATATTAAAAAATTTAAACATATATATATATTTTAAATTATTTTAAAAATATAACTTAGTTGCAAAATTTTAACTTAAAATTTAAAAAATAAAAACATTATTTATATTACCATTTTAAATAATTAATATATTTTTTACTTTATTAAAATAAAAAACTTTTATTATTAAATTTTAAAAGTTATAGCACTTTTAAAAATAATAAGCTATTTATATAATTTATTTATTTTATAAATAAATTTTAATAAAATATTTTTAAAAGCTTTTAAATTATATTTATTTATAATTAGCTAAAAAATACATATAGTTTTAATTTATTTTTAATACTTTTTTATTACTAAAACTAATAATTTTAGTAATTTGCTAATTTAAAAACTTATTTAAATAAGTAAAATTTATAAAATTAATTAAAAAGTAGCTTTTTTTTGATATATAAATTATAAAATAGTTTAACTTAATATAACTTTTATTTTATATAAAAAATTTACTACTTATTGCAGGTTTTTATAATATATTAGCCTTTAATATATTTAGCTAGCTTATTTATTAATTATATTTTATTAATTATATTTTACTACTATTTTATCAATTTCTTACTTAGTAACTTCACTTTTACAGCTACTCTTTACCCTAAATTATTATTTTTAATATTTTTTACAAGTAAAATATATTTTTATCCATTTTTTAATTTAGCTAGTACTAAATTTATAAAAATGTTATTATTTTTTATAATAATACTTTACTTTTAATAGCTTTTAGCTATATAATTTTCTCCTACTAATTCTCTTTAATCCTGTTTTTAATTTTTAAATGTTTAAGCTAAGTAGCCTTTAAGGAAATAAATATATAAAGCTAGTTTTATTCATTTAAAGTAGTAAATTTAATAAAATTTTTAAATATTAATAATTCTTACTATAAATAACTTAAAATTCTATATTTTATACTTTTGCTTCCAAGAATACATATTTTGAATTTTAAAAGCCTTCATGTTGCTACATAATAAGCTAACAGTGATATATTTATAAACATGAGAACTGGTGCCATTTTTAACGAAATGTGACTAGTTAAGAGTTAAATAAGTTTCAAACATGAGTGTCCCCAAGTTGTGGAAAAAACAACTTATGATGAAATGAAATAAATCCAAATGGCAGATTAAAAATTCAAAGGTTGTATTTCAGATTTAGTAGTAGTGAGAATGCGAAAAAATACGGCGGATCACGATTTGGCTTTACAGAAATTGTCTGAGTTACTGAAACATCCAGATGATTTAAATATAAAGATTGATTTTCTGAGGAAAAAGTTGATGCAGGAGAAGTCAACTATTGAAACTCAACTTAAAACCGACATTCAAAGCCAGTTCGACGATATTAAAACCACTTTTCATCTTCTGGATCAGAACAAAATAAAGCTAGAAAAAGTTAAGTCTCACTTAGATAGTGTACATAACCTATGTTTAGAAAATCAAACCAAAATTCCCGGGTACACTGTTATTAAAGAGGTAAATCTAGGCATTTATATTTGTTTTTATTGATGAATTTGTTTCATTCGGTTAGTTATCTAGGGTACATAGTAATATGGTAGCTACCCACAGATACGTAACTCGGTTCCAGATCTTTCAAAATCAGATGGATACAATAGAACGGTTGCTGCTACAAGCTAAAACAAACAAAGAGAATATCAATCTCTTAGCAATCCATTATGAACTTTATCACGCTGAAAACTTTCGGGATATAACAGTACATCAGGCTAAATCTTGCTCCCAGGATGTGGTGATAACCCTGAACCGGATATTCCGTAGGGTAGACAACATTTCGGAAGCTTTTGCTCAACTTCTGTGGGAATTGACTTCAAATCTATTCCAACTTATCGAACATGACAAGTTACACTACCTCCTGCATGCGGTAAAAGTTATCGAGTTGGAGGAGTTGGCAGACAAACGTGCGCTGCAGGCTGAAGAGGCAAAGACCTTTCACCTTAAATTGGGTAAGGTAGACGGTAGCAAATGGAAATTAGCGGAGGGGAGCTCGAGGAAAACCAAGAATTTCAAATCGCTATTCCTCACTTCGTTAAAACAGGTGATCGACCATAGGATTTCTACACTTCTGAAAGAAGCTGACCATATGGAGCTGATTTTGGACCAACTAGAACTGATTCCAAAGGAACTGAAGTTATTGCATGATAAAGTAGCTCCAACTTTCCCAACAGAGTACCACATCATGGATTTCTTCGTTGGTGAGTACCACAGCCGCGTTCAGTTCCAGTTCAACAAACTGCTCTCAGACATCAAAGAATTGGGTGGTTCCGAGATCTTGCGAGCTATGCGTTTCGTGCAGGACTACCATTCGGAACTATCTCGGAATTTGGGTGTTACTGAGGATAGCTTGGAACCCCCTCTGTTGGGAGGTAACCATTCCAAGCTTGTGGAAGCTTACCTATCCATTGTGACTACCAAATTATCGGAATGGACTTCCAATATCATCAAGCTAGACTCAATTACCTTCCTCACCCGTGACAAGGAACCCGCGACCGACAGCGAGGGTCGGTACTACCTATCAGCTGATATAACTGCCTTTCAGTCCTATGATCAGCAAATCAACCTGGCCTCTGAGTCCAACTCAGCTCGGGTACTAGTAGAAGTGGTAAAATGTTGTGCCAAGGTAGCCCAAGTCTACCAACAGAGATTCAACGACCTGATGATGGATGAGCTGCAGCGATACCTTAATGATTCCATCTCCACCGCCCAGGGGTTTGTAGAGTACGTAATCGCACTCATGAACAACCAACTTAAATCGGTGGACCTAACAGAACCCTTAGTGACCAGGATTTCCGAGATGCTGCATGACGTTTATAAGGAACGGGGAATCAGTTACATTCATGAAATATCGGATGGTGCTTTTAAGTTGGCATCACAAGGCCATGACGTGTTGTTACAGGTGATATTCCACGATCTCAAGACTCCGTTCAACCAACTGTACACTTCGCTATGGTATGAAGAGGACCTCATGCTGTGCGTGGTAGCCACACTTGAAGATTACTGCGAGGGATTCCATACCCAGATGCATCCCTATCTGTTTAAGAATCTAATTGAGAAGCTTTTAGATCGGATTGTTCTGGAGAATTTAAAGGCATTTTTCAACAATAAGCTACATCTCAAGCTGCCAGCCTGTCAGACCAAGATGGAGATGGAGACCGAAGCTATCATTCAGTTCTTCACCCACTATCTTGATTCCAGTCAGGTCACAGCTACAATGGATCCACTAATCCGCCTGCAAGCCTTAGCCACCGCTTCATCTCGTATGATCTTCTTTGAATTCAATCCTCTCTTCAAGCAGTACCCTGACCTCCCTATTAACCTGATTGAGAACATTGTTCTGAAACGACAGGACATCGACCGTAATGAACGGAGAGAGATTATGCAAATGGTCAAGAATCAGGATTTCAACGAGTTCAACGAATCCGATCCTACCATTTTCTCCAAGCTCACCGATCAGTACTCTTTAGAGCAGAGGCTATTCTATTCAGTTGGTTTTTAACTTATTTAAATCTACTTTATCTGGGATATTCACTTATTATTTTTTGAACAATATATTTTCAGTATTTTAGCTTTTAAGTTAATTACGTACATTATTATATATATTTGGAAGTTGGTATTTAGGTAGTTGTTTTAAATTTTTAAATTTTTAAATATTTTAACATGTAAATCAAACTTTTGTAATTTACATACAAGTAACTTAAATAGTATACTTGTAACTAAATATTAATAGTAGTAATGAAATAAAATTAAAATTAAAATTTTATTTTATTAGATTTATATTAATCAACAATAAAAATTTAAAATGACAAATTTTAACTTTTGTAATTAGTTATTTCAATAGAATTTTATTTTAAATTCTAATTAAATACTTGTATTATTTTAACAAATAATTTTAACTTTTATCATGTAAAAATCTATTTTTTAACTTTAATTATTCAATTATAAAATTAAAATTGAAAACAACTTTTTATTTAGTAATACATATTTAATTACTACACTCTTTTAAAGTTTACCAATTCTATGTTTTTAAAATTATAATAATAGTTTAATTTATTACTTTAAAATAAACATTTATATTAATTTTAATAGCAAATAAATTTTATATAAAAGTAAATTTTAAATTTATAAAACTTAATTTAAAATAAAATATTAAATAAATATTTTAAAAAATATTTTTTAATATTATATTTAATATATTAAAATTTTTATATTATATATTTATTATTTTTTTAAATAGTATTTAATAATTAATATTATAACTACTATTTTAAAAAAATAGATTTATAGTTTAGTATATTTAAGTACTAGAATATATAAAACTTAATTAATTTAAATAAAGAAATTATAAATATAAATAATATTTTTTAAATATAATATATATATATATATATTTAAAATACTTAAATTAATACTTATTTCTAAAATATTCAGTATAATATTTTTAAAAATATTTTTTACCTTTGTTTATAAATAAAACTATACTATTTAAATATATTTTATTTTAGAATAATAATAATTTACCAATTAGTTAAACTATTTAAATAAAAAACTTTAATTTTATAGTAATTTAATTTAATTTTAATTAAATATATTTTAGTAAAACATTTTTAAATATAATTATAATAACTATTAAATTAATTTTTAATTAAATAGTTATAATAAAATTTTATTAAATAATTTTATATTTTGAACTAATTAGTATAATTTAAAATAATAATCATAGTAAAATAAACTATTTTTAAAGCTTTTTTAATTTTTTTTAATTTTATAAAAAATAAAATAATATATTTTACTGTTAAAGTAAAAATAATATAAAAATATTTTAAAAATAAAATAAATATTTAAAAAAAGTTAAAATAAAAAAATAAGACTAAATAAAATATTTATAGTTTTTAAAGTATAAAAAAGTAGTAAAATTAAATATAAGTAGATAAAAGTAGCAAATATTAAGCTTTATATTAAAGTTTACTAGTAATGACTATACTTTTTATTAAAATTTAATTTTAAATTTAAGATTTTAATATAGTTATAAATTTTGTTTAAAAAATAAAAAGTAAATTTTAATTTAAAGTAATTTATTTTTTTTAAATAAATTTTGCTAAATAGATTTTAAAGATATATATTTAATTATTTAAAATAATAATTTTTAAAAATAATTAATTATTAATAAAAATTTAGTTAAGTTTAAAAATTTGCTTAAATTTAAATTTTGTCAGCTTTGTATATTTTAATAATTTTAAAAAAAATTATATACTTTTATTTATAATACTAAATTAGAAATAATAATAATAATTAATTTTATTAGTAAAAAAACTTAGTTTAAATATAGTAGATATTTATATAATTAATTAAACCTAGGTTTAACTATCTATATATTAGATAAATAGAGTAATTTATATAGAATATAAATAGAAAATATAATAAATAATCTATAATTTTAGTTAAAAGTTCTAATATCTTAGTAAAAAACTCTAATATAAAGTTAATAAAGCTAATTAAATTAAATTAATAGTAAGTTATTTATTAAGTAAAGCTATAATTAAAATATTAAGCAAAGTTTTAAATTTGCTTTTTAGTTCTTTTTATATACTTTTTATTAATTACTAAATATAACTAAGCTATATTAAGTTTTATCTCTAATTATAAATTATTATATTAAATAATATTTAGTAAAAGTATAATTTTAAATTAGTTTATGCTAAATAGTACTTAGTAAAATAAGATTAGTATTTATTATCTTATTAAAAAAATAAAAATATAAATAAGTTTAAAAAAATAAATATTAGTAAAATTTAGCTATATAAGTTAAGTAAAAAAGCTTATAATTTTATTTTATTTTATTAAAAATAATTTTTATATTATAACAATATATAAATTAAGTTTTTTTTATATATTTTTAATAAATTTTTGCATATTATAAAAATATAACATTATTTTTTTAAAATAGCTTAAAAAATAAATAGTAAAGATAAAATTTATTAATATATATATATATATAATTAAAAAGTAAATATATATAGTTAGTATATAAAATAGCAATTTACTAATAATAATTAATATAATCATATACTTTTAAAATGTATATAATAGATAATAATTACTGAAATATAATAAGTTGATAATAGCTAAGCCTAATATAGTAAATACTATAAAATAAGCTTAAATATATAATTGTTAATAATAGAGTTAGCTATAAATAAATAAAAGATACTAAAATAAATTATAAGCAAAAGTAAAATAGTAAATTTAAGTATATGCAAATAGAAGTATAAAATGAAAAATGAAAAATAATACTAATATAAAACCAAGTTTATATAAAATAACAGTAATATAATTAAAATATATTAAGTCTATCTAATAGTTTTTTATATCTTTATATTTAATATTTATAGTAAATATAAGTAGTTAAATAATAAATGGAATTTTAAGATACTGTGAAAACTTAACTATTAGGTATAAGTTATAAATAATATTAAAATTAACTGTAGCTTCTAGCATTTTGAAACTTAAATACTAGAGCTAAAAAAGCATAACATTAGTAAAAAAATTTAATTTTAAAGCTCAAGATAATTAAAAGTATATATATATAAATATATATGTTCTATTTTAAACTAAGTATATAAATAGCTTTAAAAAATTAAATTTTTATTATATAAATGCTATTTTATATTAATAACTTGTAGAATTATATCTTAAGCTGCCTATTTATTCAGATTACTAGGTAGCTTTATTTTTTTTGTAAATCCAAAATTAATTTTAGGCATTATACTTTTTAAGCTTTGATTAAACTAATAGTAATCTTTATTTTCATATTTTATATTGTCATATATGTAACTTTAAAAAGTGTATATTATTTTAAAATAGTTAATTGAGCACATTTTTTATTAATTTTTATTCCGTTTTTACTTCAGTAAAGACTAAGTAAATGTTTGTTTTAGTCACAAGTATTTTTTGTTGTACACCGTTTTTATGTGAAATAAGCTCATTTTTATTTCGTATGAGTTGGAAATGTAAGTGAAATAAACTGAAAATTACACTTGAAATAGCACATTGAGTGAGCTGGACTGATAAAGGAATTCAAGCTGAATTCATTTACTAGTTCAGCTCGATCAATTCATAAAATAATAGTTCAAAAAAGCGATAAATTTATGTTATTTTCGGTTTATTTCACTTACGTTTCCAGCTCGTTTGAATCAAAAAAGAGCATATTTCGTGCAAAAGCGGTGTATAAAAGTGCTGTGGTTTTAGCTTACATTTAAAATAAAACGAGATCAAGATAGTAAAATACATTGATTCTATTGGTTAACCTATTAATTTTTTTTAATGAATCATCGTGAAATCAAAAGTTTCGTAAAATTAAATTTTAAGTGTTCTAGCAAATAGCTTTAATTTAAATTAAATAATAAAAGCTAACGATTAGATAGAATCCTTTTTTTGGAGATTGCTGTGTTGCCATGTTTAGAATAAAAGCTTAAGCTTAGAATACACTGAAAACTTCAAAAGTATATAAAGCAACTGATTTCCCTTAATAGTTTATAATTTTAAATTAAAACAAATACAATAAAATGTCAGGCCGTGGAAAAGGTGGAAAAGGTTTAGGAAAAGGAGGTGCCAAACGTCACAGAAAAATTCTTCGAGATAACATTCAAGGTATCACTAAGCCCGCTATCAGAAGGTTAGCTAGACGTGGTGGTGTTAAACGTATCTCCGGTCTCATATACGAAGAAACTAGAGGTGTCTTAAAGGTTTTTCTTGAAAATGTTGTCAGAGATGCTGTCACCTACACTGAGCACGCTAAGCGAAAGACTGTTACCTCTTTAGATATTGTATACGCTCTCAAACGTCAAGGCCGTACCCTCTACGGTTTCGGTGGTTAAGCTACTTTAGTTACTGTATTGGCTATCGTTAATATCAGAGACGTATTTATATTAAATAATATTATATAACAGTTTTATATAGTTGTAATTGACATCAAATTTATTGATATATAATATAATAATTAATACCTAAATTATTAAATCAAGCCTAAACACAATTTATTTAAGGAAGGCATACTAACTTTGACAATATTGTAGTCCAAATCGTTTGAATCTATATCATGAAAATTCCTTTCCGTTTTTCATTTTGTATCAAAAAGTAGATTTTTAAAGGTCTTTATAAATATAGTTCTTTTCATTTCTTTAGCGGCCTAGCATCCATAAAGTAGTGAAAACGATAAAATTATCTTAGCAGCTTTACTATTCTTTACTTTTAGCTTAATTAAAGTTTAAAACAACTAATAAATCTTAAGTCCTTATTAATGGATCCTTAACTTTTTTAGAATGTAGTCCCGATAATACAAATGATGGCTAACAAACTTATTACTAAATTATTAAATTGATATCGTTTACTTATCAATTGAATGACATTGTCCATTAGTTTTTATTTTGTTTTGTGCTTTCAGCTATTTTAATAGTTTAAATAAAATGTAATATAGTACTTTTTTTGCTAATATAAATATATAAAAATAGCAGTAATCAGCAATACATACCTACTAGCTTACCAACAACAGAAATCTAGATTTTAAGTTTCACTAATTTGAATGACTACACTATAAGAAAAATTTTGGACATCTTTTCAACTTGTTAATTAAAATATATTCTTTGCTTCTTGGAAGTCTAAGGTCTAAGTGTTTAATTTATTAATGTTATAAAACCTATTTTCAAAAAAATCATTCAAAGAAGCTGAACAGTATAATATATAATGGGTCTGTACTACTGATAGTGCTATAGAAAGTAGAAAATATATAAAAAATTATGAATTTTGAAATATATATATAGTGCAAAAATTTTATAAAAGATCTTAAAAATACTAGATTTAAAATATATTAAAGGTTTATAAATTATGTTTAAAATAATGCAGAATTTGGTAATTTTTAATTAGTTTTTTTTTATTGTTTAAATACTAAGTTATTTCCTTATATTAAAACTATTAAAATCAAATTTTTAAGGTTTTAATTTTTTAAAAAATTGAAAAATTTAAAAACTAACATAGTTTAATATAATTTTTTAGTTATTAATTTCATTTTTAATATAATTTATAAAAATATTAATTATTTATTATATAAGTTATAGTATAAATAAATGATAAATATTAATTAACTATAATTTTTTACTTAATATATATTAATATAAAAAGCTATCAAAGTACTAAATTATATTATATTTACTTGGAAATATTTATACTTTTTATTTTAAAAAAAAATAATAATAGATTAAGCTAAAATAAAATTTTATATATTAATTTTTTTATAAACTAATATATATAGTATAACTTTATCTAATTTAATTATTATAAAATATTTAGCTTACTATATTTAAAATAGTGTTATAAGCTTAGCTTTTTAATATAGAATGTTTTTTTATTAAAATTATATTATTAGTAAGTAAAAATATATAAAATAAATTTAAATATTTTATTAACCTAAATTTAAATAATTTAAAAGTTAAAAAATTAAATTAAAAACTACTTTTATATAATATTTTATATAACTAATTTATACTAATAATAGCTATTATAAAAAACTAAAGTTTTAAATATTATTAACTAGTTTACTATATAACAAGTAATAAAAAAGCTATTAATTTTAATAGATATAAAATTGTTTATAACTTTAATTAAAAGCACTTAAATTAAATAATTATAATATTAAAAGTTTAAAATACTTATAATTATAAAATATTTATATATAATAAGTATAATTATAGTAAAATATAATATATAGATATGTTTTACATTATTTAAAATTTTAGTTTAAAATATATTTTTTAAAAATAAAAAATTTAAAACTAAAATAATTTTTAAAATATATATATAAATTAGTTTTTTTAAAGCTTATTAATTAATTAATTAAATAAATTTAATATAATTTATATATATATAATTTACTACTTTTAAAAATAACTAATTTTTATATTAAAACTTATATAAAAAATTAATATTATTATAACTTAAATAAATTTTACTTTTAATTTTTTAAGCAATATTTTAAAAATTAAGTAAAAAAATATAAATATAGTAAATTTTAATACTTATATATATAGTATATAAATTAATAATTAGTTAAAAAAATATTAAAATTAAAATATTTAATTATTAAATTATTTTTTTAAATTTTTAAATTATTTTTTTTACTAACAAAATTTAATAAATTAAAATAATTGTTATTATAATTTTAATATATTAATATTATTATTTTTTATAATATTTTTACTATTTAAATTATAAATAAAATATAAACTATTATAAATATACTATATATAATAAAGTTTATAAGAGTAAAAAGTATAACTAAATTATACTTTATAAAAAATATTTATTTAATTATAAATTATAAAAATAATAATTTTAAAATTATTATATTATATTATATTTTATAATATACTTAAATAATTATTTTAAAATAAAGTTTTAATGTAAATTAAAAAGTTAACTATTTTAGCTAAAGTAAAATATAATCTAATAAATTTAAAATAAAAGAATACTATTTTTCTAAGTTAGAAATTTCAATATTTAGTAAGAAAAAAAAGATATTTTTAAAAATAATAAAATTTTAAAATAAAAAAAAGTACTAATATAAATAATATTAAAAAATAAAATTTATTTATAATAAATAAACTAAATATATATTAAATTTTAATATTTATTAAGTTTAAATTAACTATAAAATTATTTAATATAAAATAATATAAAATAATATAAAATATTATAGCTTTAAAATTAATTTTGGATTAATTTTAGCTAAAATTTTACTACATTTATATATTAATTATTGAAATACTTTAATAGCTTAATATATTAAAAAATTAAATTTAAAAGTAAATATATTTAAATTTTTTATTTTATAAATATTTTTAATATTATAAAAATTAATAAATATAATTAATATAAATATTAAATATATAATATATTATAAATAAAATATAAAAATAAATAAAGTTAATATTCTTAAAGTTTAATAATTATAAATATTATAAAAAATTTATATTTTAATAAAAAAATATTTAAAATATTTATTTTATTAAATTTAATATAATATACTTAATTTAAAATAAAGCTTAAAACTATACTAGTTTTTATTATATAAAGCTAATTTAGAGTTATAATACTATTAGCTAAAATATAAATAATTATATTATTATATTTATAAGTAATAATTTTTAAACATTTTTATCTAATTTTTAGTATTAATTCCTTCTTTAATTATAATTAACTTTAAAATATTTAAAGCATTTATTTAGCTTTAAACTTTTAAAACTTTATTTTAAAAGCTATTCTAAATTATTAAGTTTATTAAAATTAGTAATAATTTTATAAATATGTTTTTAAATTTTTAAAAATACTATATTTTATTCTTATTAATAATATTTTATTTATTAAAATATACTTATTCAACTATATTATTATTTATAAATTATTATCTATTTAATTAATTATTTTATTATTATATTATATTTATTTATTTGAACTTTTTACAAATAACTAATATTAAAGTTAATTTTTAAAATTTTAAATATAAGTAAAGTTAATTATATATATATTATATTATTAAAAGTAATTTTTTAAATTTATTTTTAAAGTTTTATTATAATTATTTTTAAAAATTAAATATATTATATATTAATAATATTTCATGCTTTAATAAATACTAATAATAAATATATTTATTATAATAATATTTTAGTTTATAACTTTTAATATTTATTTTAAAGTAAAAACTGATTTAATTAACTAGTAAATTTTTTAATTTGCTTTTAGCTAAGAGTTTAATATTTTTTTTTAATTTTTTTAATAAGCTAATAAAGTATTTTAAAGTTAAATTACTATTTAAAATTATTTAATTTAATTTAATTTAATAACATTATATTTTTAAATTTTTTAATTATTTTTTTTAATAATATTCATTATAATATTTTTTTACTTAATAATTTAATAACTTAATAAATTTATAACTATTTTTATTACTTTTATTTTTATTTTTATTACTTTTATTTTTATTTTTCTAAAGCTTATTTTATTCTACCATTTTTATATATTTTATATTATAGTATTTTTTTTCTTTTTCTTATTTATTAAAAATATTTATGGCTTTTTTATTAATTTTATATATTAAATTTAGTTATTTTCTATCTTTAGTTAGTTTATAGTTTTTATAATTATTAATATTTATA
Organism: Capillidium rhysosporum; assembly: GCA_037055185.1. NCBI lineage: Eukaryota > Fungi > Entomophthoromycota > Entomophthoromycetes > Entomophthorales > Capillidiaceae > Capillidium > Capillidium rhysosporum. Next base: position 23,510 of record JAWQFY010000009.1, read on the forward strand.
ATTATAATTATATATATTTATATTAATTTTATTATTAAACTATTATTAACATTACTATTTTATATTACTTATTAAGTTTTTTTACTTATTACTATAATAATTATTAATAATATTAAACTTACTTTATTATTATTTATAAACTTTTATATATATTTTTATATTTATAGCTATTTTTATATTATAATATTTTATACAATATAATATAAAGCTTACTACTAATATTATATTAAAAATAATATATTATATTTATAAGTTTTAGTTTTAAAAATTATATATATTTAAAATTAAAATTAATTTATATTTAAAATCCTTAAAACTTAAAAATTTTAAATATATAAGTCAATAATATAAATTATTTAATTTTTTAAAATTTAATGATTATATATATAACTTAAAAAATTAAAAATTATTAATATAAGTTACTTATATTTTTTATTTTTTATTTTATTAAAAAATATTATATAAATTTTATTATTATTAATATTTTTAATTTAATTTAATTTATTACTAATTTATATAAATATAATACTTTTTTTCTTATTTTCTTTTTTTTAATTAAAATAACTAAAATAATATAAAAATTTAAATAAATAATATTAAATTTTTAATAAATACTTTATTTTTAAGTTTTTAAATATTTAAAATATTTGTGTTTGCAAATTAAGTTTTTTAGTTAAATTTATAATTTATACTGCTTTTTCTTAAGCTGTAAAGATTTTTTAATAAGCTTATTTTATTTTACTTACTACTTAATTAATATTTTACTAAATTTTCCAAGTAGTATATACTTTTATTTTAACTATATTTTAGTTAAATTAATTTTAAATTAATTTTATTAATAATGCTAGCTAATTTTTAAATGTTTATAGTTTAATAACTAATTTAGTAATTTTTTTTACTATTTTTAAATTATTTTATAAAGCTAAAAAATGGTTTATTATTTTTTGCAATATTTTTAATACTAATAATTATATTTTAAGCTTATACTTTTATATATATAAATTTATTAGCTTTTTAGTTATATACTTAACTTAATTTTCTTTAATTCTTTTTTAATTTTAAAGTTTATATAAACTTATAAAAATCTTTAGAATTACTATTAAATTTAATTATTATAATATATATATATACTAGCTTTTTATTATTAAATAAGTTATATATTTTTTTATTTAAAAAAGCAAATGCTTAATATTTAACTATTTAAGTAAATAACTTTTATATTATTTTAATATATAGAAAAAATAGTTAAGATTGTTATTTTTTAATTAAAATGCTTTTTATATAAATTTAAAAGCTAAATACTATATTTTTTACAGTTTTAACTAAATTAAGCTAATTTTAAAATTTTAAACAAAATATATATTTAGGCTTATTAATTTAGTTTAAAGTTTTATATAATAAAATTTACCATTTAAAGTTAATTTAATTAGTTTTAAATTGCTTATTTATTTATACTTAAAACCTTTTTGTTGTATTTTTTAGTCAACTTTTTTAATAAATGCAATAAGACCAAATATTTTTTGCCATATATTAAAATATATTTTATTATTTAAATAAAATTAAACTAATAAATTGCTTTTAAAATATAATATACATAAGATAATATCCCTATTTAAAAATAAAATAAAATATTTTTAAGGGTAAAAGTTATTTTTTAAGATCAAGTGAGTTAAATATTTTTTAAAAAGTACTTATTTCTGCATTAAAAATATATATAGCACAAAAATTAACTACTTTATTAGATCTCTAATAAAATAAAACCACAAAACTAATACATTCTATACTATTTAGAATTAAATAGCTAATTTTTTGCCATTTTTTAATGATTCTAAACATAATTGTAAAAATTATATACCATTTTTAAATAAAACAACTTTTATAATGTTTATTAGTGAGAATTCATGTAATGATGAGTCAAGTCGTAAATCTGAAGAAAAGCTTGTAAAAATAAAGTTGATCAATATCATTACAGTACAATTTTCCAAGCTGTTTAGACTTATTTAAGTTATACCTTAAACTCTTCAAAATGTAACGATTTAAATTGCTAGTATTGACGTTATATTTATCTAAACAAATAAAAGCTTGATGGTACTTGCAATCCAAACAGAATAATAACATAACTAACCCGAAAAACTCATCATCTAGCTGAACCTTATTTAAAGTAGAATGCTGAACCAACAATTTAAATATTATTTTCGAATAGTCGAATAGCCTAAATTTAATCAATATTTTAATAATTAACTTGATGTCCCTAAGTTGGAATTTATAATTTAATTTTAATAAAGTCGATACCAAGCTTACAAAGCTTTGTTTAGAAATAATATAACTATTCATATCTTGTGTAGGTGAAAGTTTATAGTAAAATGCTAGTAATAATTCTATTTGATAATAAGTCAAATAGCTTAAGCAATTCTTTTGTTCTAATAAATCTAAAGTTTCAATTATTTTTTCTATATCCCTGGACTTTAGTGATAAGTTAATTTTATATATTAAGTTTATCGCAGTACTATCTAAGCTACTGTATAACTTTAGTTTATAGTTAGGGCTCTCTATTTTTGTCATTAATTTATATTTTAGCTTCAAACCTTCGATATCATATTTTTTATCGTTTAAGCAGCTTGTCAAATCCTTTTTAAGCTTATTTTCTAGTTCTTGATTCGTTTTTTGAATTTCTTTTAGTTTTGGGACCGATGTATAAAATTTTATAACTTTTAACTGGAATATAAATTTTGGTTGGTACTGGTACTTCAATCTATACTTCATATAATAATTTTGAATAACTTTCCTTATTAACCTAATTTGCATGAAAATACCATAGTTAGTATCACCTAAAACTTAAAAACAAATAACGCTATATATTTAAAATTAACTTACTTTCATTTACCGCCCCAACCCTTTAGCTCTTTAACTTTGTGTTGGATTCGGAAAGATAATTTTTGGTCAAGCTTCTTTATAAAATTCGATAAACTTTCTAAAGTTTGATTTGATATGATTTATGAATCAATCAATAATTAAAATTTACTTTTTAGTCGGTTCAACAAGAAAAATAGATGTATTGGATTTTATAGCAATAATACTAGACATAGCATATACTTACAACTGTCGCCTAGATAATGATAGAAAGTTTAATTCACATTATCAAGTATATAAATATTTGGAAAAAGAAACAATATGAAGTTTAAAGCTCGTTAATGAATAAATAGATTTAGTTTTTCCTAACTATTGAAGTTAAATCAAACCGATGGTTTAGCTAGCTATAGTTATGATATTTAACAAACAAGATTTATACAAGTCTCATTTCTAATGAAATAAGATTAAGTAGCTATTTATTTCTGGGAAATTTATTAAATGAAGGCTGTAGCTCTAAATTAATAACTATTAAGTAAAACAAAATATTTTATCTGCATTATATCTTTTACAGTCAATTTCAAACTTGTACTTGTAAGCAAATCAGTAACTAGAGAAGAAAAGCTCAATGCTATACTGAATTTTAAATTAAAAAATGAAAAGTATTTGCTAAATTTAATGTTGAAAGAATATAACAAGCTTTAGTATTAAGGATAATAAATCGAATCAATCTACTCAACAATCCCAGCCTACCAAACCGATTCAACCTACCTAGCATATTCATTCAACTAATTAACAACCAAATTTAACCAATTTGAAATCTTCAGCTTTATTAGTTAATGCTACATCGTTTGATAAAAAGTTTCCAGCAGATACTATAACTAATCTAAGATCAAGGTTTTTCTTTAATTTTAAAGATATACTAACATTCTCAGTAGAAATTAATCAACATTGAAAATTCGTTATTTTTTAGTTTGTAATCATCATTAGTAAAGTCATTAATTTATATTTGATAAAAAAATAAAGATTTCACATTAAATCTCATAAAAGTCAACCTCTCTTTATAAAGGGATTAGTAATGAGTTTATTTATTTATTGCATATAGGGTATTAAATTTATACTTTCTATTATTCATATTTGAATATAAAAATTAAAGTATCTAACTTTCAATTAAATAAATAGAAGATATGAAAAATATAAATACAGTAAATCTTCACTAAATGTACTAAAGATAAATTAAAAATGTATATACTATGGGAATTCAAATCATTACTACTTAATATAAAATGATTTGATTTGTAATTTGATTAAGAAATCTACAAGTCATAACTATTAGTACCTTAACTTAAAAATTTATATATTAACTTTAATAATAATAATTTTATTTTTAGTCTAAATTTTAGAATATCTATAAATCAAAGAATTATTATTATTTTAAACTGATTTTTAAATTAAAATTATAAATCTAATGTAATTGTGTTTAGGCTTTTACTAATAGTTGGAATTTTCAATATATTATGTTTATATTTACTACATTCTTGTACTATTTTTTATAATTTTTTAAACTTTATAAGCTAACTAAACTATTAAAAACATGTTAAATAGCTTAACTAAATTATTTTTATAAATTAAATAATGTCAAACTATATTTGAACTCTGCTATCTATATAAAATAGTAAATTTATATAGGTTTATCTAATAAATTTATTATATTGAAATTGTTATTTAGTATTAATATTATAATTATATAATATTATTAATTGAAATAAAATCTTAAATTTATTTAATTTTTACCTTTAATAAAATTAGCTTTAAATTTAAAATTAAGGTACTAACTTTTATATACATTTAATTAGTATTTTTGTATTTTTAATTTTTTACAATAGTACTATAATAGTAATGAAAATTTTAATATTATAAATAAAATATAAAAATTTAGATTATTATTCTTTACTTTAAATAATAAATATATCCAATTTAGCATATATAAAATTTATATAAATATTATAAAAAGTTTAAATTTTTATATATTAATAATAATTAAATAACCTTATTTGTTATTTATTTAAAACTTTATTTTGAGTATAATATAATATTACTACAATAAATATTATAAAATACCTAATATATATATAAGCTATTAATAATAATAATTTAATATAAATATTAAAAAACCCTATATAAAAATTATTTTTAAAAAGGTTTGCCAAATTTTATTGCTTAATAATTATATAAGTAAATTGTTTTATTTTTATAAATTTATTTTAATTTAAAGTTTTTTTTTAAAAGCTGTTATAGCTTTAAGTAAAAATAAGCTTTACAAAATTAATAAAACTTTAAAATACTATAATTATTTTAAAAAGATAAATAGTATAAATAAATATACTATAAAATTATATTTAAAATTAGAGTTAATTTTCTAAAGTTAAAAAAATATATATATATAATTTATTTTTAAATATTTTGCTATTAACTATTATACTAATTAAAATTAAATTATTATATAAGCTTTAAAGCTACTAAAATTAAAACTAATTATAAATATTATCAATTAAATATATATAATATAAAAAACTTATATTAATATTAAAATAATTATAATTAAATAAAAATTATAAATATATATAATTTATATTAATATTAAGCTTAAACTATAATTTTTTATTTAATTTACATTTTTTAATAAATTAAATTAATTTTAGCTTTTATTTAATTATTTATATAAAAATATTTAAAGCTTATTTTTTTAAAATAATATATATATAAATAATAAGTTCTAATTACTTATTAATTTAAAGCTAATTAATATTTACTAATAGTTATTTAATTATTTTTTTGTTTTTTTAAATTTACTTTTTTTTAATATATTTTAGTTTTTTTATTATTTTTATTTTTTATTATATAAAATAAATAAAATAAAATTTTAAACAATTTTATATATTAATATATTTTAAAATAAAAAAAAAGCTATTAGTAAATTTATATTAATAAATTAAAGTATATATTAGCTTTTAAAAAATTTAAGTTATAGTTATAATTATATATATATAGAAATTTCTTTTTATTTATATTTTATAATAAAAAAATTTAAAATTTATTATTATTAATATTATTTTATAATAATTTAAGTATTATATAAAATTTAGTATTTAGTAAATAAAAATTAATTATAAAATTATATTAAATAAACTTAGCTAAAAATAATTTTATATATTATAAAAAATAAAAAATAAGATAAAATAAATAAATAATAATTTACTTTTAATTAGTTAATTAAATATATATATTTTTAATAAATAATAAAATATATTATTTTTAGAGTTTTTAAAAAAATTAATAAATTTAAAGTAAATTTTTAAAATTTAATAAATATTTTAAATAATTTAAAATTAGTAATAATTAAAAAAATAATAAATGTTAACAATTATATATTAATTTTACAAAATAGATAGAAAATAGTTATAAGTTTATTATTTATAAAATAGCAATTAATTATATTTTAACTAATAATATTATATTTACAAGCTTATTAATTTACTTTTTAATATTTAATTATATTTAAAATATTTAAGCTATTTAAAAAAATTATAAATATTTATATATTAATTTAAATAAAATTTAAAATAAACTTTAGATAAAAAATTTAATAGCTTTAAATAAGCTTACTAAAAAAAGTAAAAAATAATAGTTAATTATAAATAAAAAAAGTTAAAAAATATATTATATTATTAAACTTTAATTTTTTTAAATATAAATAAAATGTTATTTTATATTTGTTAAATATAAAACAAATATAATAAATAAATAAATATATTTAATAAATTTAAATAAAAGTAATTAAATATATTTATAATAAATTAAAAATTTAGTTATAGTTTAAAATTTTATAAAAAATATTATTAGTATATTATAAATTTATTATTAAAGTAGTTAATTATTAATTTATATATATTATTAGTTATAAAAATATTAATTATTATTATTTTTGTAATATAAACTTTGTTTAAATATTCATATAGTTTATTAAAGTTAAAAACAAATATTAATAAATTAAAGTAAATAAAACTAATAGTAAAAAAAAGAAAAATTATATAAAAATAGTTAGTGAAATTATAATACAAAAAAACTACTAAGTAATATTATAAATATATTATACTAGTATTAATAAAATATATATAACTTAATAAATAAATAAAAATAGTTTAAATATTTTTTTTAAAATAATCTAAATAGTTTAAATATATTTAATTATAAATGTTATAAATTTTTATTTTTATAGAGTTATATTTTTTTTAAAAGTAAAGTAAAATAAAAAATTAAAATTAATTTTATATATATTAAAAAACTAATAGTAAAATATTAATTCCTTTTACTTAAATTCTTTTTAACTTTATAAAAGTAATATATAATTTAAGTTTAATTAAAATTTTTTAAATTATAATTTTTTTTAATATAAAATTTATTTTATATTAACTATATTATAGTATAATAGTAATTTTTTTAAACTATTATTATATTATTTTATAATATATTAGCTTTATTTTAAATTTAAAAATTTATATATTAAAGTATAATAGTTAATCTACTAATATATAAATTATATTATAGTATTATATTAATAAGTTAAATTTAAAAAGCCTATTAAAAATATAAAAACTATAAACTAATTTACTTATTTAATTTATATAATTAGTAGTTTTTTAAACTTAAGTATTATAATTCAACTAATAATAAAATTACTACATTTTAAAAATAAACTTATTATAAACTTATATATTTTAAAAATATATATATAGTTTTTTATTAAATTATTTTAATTAATTACTTTTAAAAGCTTTTTAAAGCTTTTAATTTTTATAAGTATTAAAAACTAACTTAATTTTATTTATATCTTTTAAATTTATTAAAATTAATGATATTTTTTTAATATAATAGTAATCCTTTTTAATTTTATTTTATTTGTACCACTATTAATAAATTACATTTATTAAACTTTTACTTAAAAATAAAATCTGTATATTAATATAAACAGTATAAAAATATGCAAACTATTTAGTATAATTAAATTTTTATATAGTTTAAAATTTATACTAAACATTTTTTTAAATATAACTGTAATCTAAAATTATTAGTATTGACAACTACTAAATATTTAACTAAAAAGTATAAATGTACTTTTGGCAAGTATTTAAAGCTTATCATACACTTAACTACTCTGAATTAACTTTAAAATCTAAAGCAATTCAAAATTAGCTTTTATTGCTATAAAAGTAAATTTACAAAATAGGAACACCCTATTTTTTTAATATGCATAGAAAATTGCATCTAAATATATGTTTTATTTGGATTAGAATTTTTGTACAATCACTATCAACACTTTCGATAATATCCAATAGTTTTATAAAAACGTACCATCTTATTTTCACCCTCACAGCTCCTAACAAATTACATCAAACTTTTAACAAATTTTCAACCTCAAAAAAATTGTTAGTTCTAAACATGTGACTGCAAAAGATAAGAAATCTGAAATGATTCAGATTTTGATAGAAAAGATAAGGTTATGTCATCTAAGTTTCAATATGTAAATAGTATCGGATCTGAGTCATCATCAAATCCTAATTCCAACCGTAAACCTTTATAAAGTAGTAAAGTAGTTGTGACTTCTTTTTTTTATCGGACAGCATCAAATTTAAGAAAGCAAGTGAGTAAATAATGTTGGAATCAACTGAAATAGAAAGGATAGAAGGGAATGCTAAGCCCAGATTGATATTTTTTGATACTACTTTACGTGACGGGGAGCAGAGCCCTGGTGTAACTTTAACTTTGAGTGAGAAAGTTGACATCGCTAAACAACTATCTAAGTTAGGGATAGACGTGTTGGAAGCTGGGTTCCCAGCCGCTTCAGTCGGGGATTTCGATTCGGTACGAGCTATTGCTGCTGAAGTCGGTAGTTTAATCGGCGACCGTAAGTCACAACAACCTATCGTAGTATGTGGATTAAGTCGTGCGATACCTAAAGATATTTTACGGTGTTACGATGCTATAAAAGAAGCCCAAAAACCCCGAATTCATACCTTTTTAGCAACTTCAGATATCCACTTGAAATACAAGTTAAAAATTAGTAGAGAAAGGTGCGTGGAGCAAGCAGTTGAAGCTGTGAAGTTAGCTAAAAGTTTATGTTCGGAAGTTGAATTTTCACCTGAAGATGCTGGTCGTAGTGATAAAGATTTTCTATGCCATGTATTGAGTTCTGTAATCGAGGCGGGTGCCACTACTTTAAATATTCCTGATACGGTGGGCTATAATACACCAAAGGAATACGCTAGCCTACTGAAGTATTTGATCGAAAATACAGTCGGAAGTAATACGGTTGTATGGTCTACCCACTGTCACGATGATTTAGGTTTAGCTACCGCAAACACGTTGGCTGGAGTCGAAGTAGGGTGTAGACAGGTCGAAGTGACTATCAACGGGATCGGTGAACGTGCCGGTAATACCTCTTTCGAGGAGGTATGTATGACGTTGTACACCCATCCTACCCTTTTCCCATTCCAAGTGGACCATATCGAAACCAAACAGATTTACAGAGTATCCCAACTGGTTAGTAGGCGGACTGGTATGATAGTCCAACCCAACAAAGCTATCGTAGGTACTAACGCTTTCGCGCATGAATCAGGTATCCATCAGGACGGTGTACTTAAAAATAAGTCTACCTACGAGATTATCGATCCTGCTACAGTTGGGGTATCTTCTGCTAACTCACTGGTTCTAGGTAAGCATTCGGGTAGGAACGCGTTCAAACACCATCTTGTCAACTTAGGCTACGATAGCTTGAGTGATGAGACGTTCCAATCTCTGTTTGTAAAGTTTAAGAACTTAGCCGATACCAAACGTAAAGTTACCGATCAGGATATCTTAGCTCTTCTAGATGACGATCCAACTTCAAACAGTCTTGAGTTGTGGTATAAATTAGATTATTTACAATGTTTTACAACTTGTGGTGATACAGCTACCGCAACCGTAAAAATTATTCAACGGGTCGATCCCACCATTCCAGATAAAGTGGTTACCAAATCGGATGCAGCTACTTCAAAATCTACAGTGGAAGCCATATTTTCAGCTATTTACCGTATAATAGCACCCGACGTACAACACCATCTTTACGGTTATCTAGTTAAAGGAGTTACCGCTGGATCCGATGCTTTAGCTACCGTATCGGTAACTTTAAAATTGGGAGATGAAGCTGATTTCGATGAGTTTACTACTGATAACGAGGATGAAAACGATGGGGATGGGAAATTGGATAAATCTTTGAAAGCTAGAAAATTCTTGGGCTCGGCAACAGACCCCGACGTCCTACTTGCCTCAGCTAACGCTTACGTCAACGCCATTAACCGTATTGTCACCTTTAAAAAGAGTTTATAATTTTTTATCATTTCACATTATCTATAGCAATAAATTTTTTAAAACAAAGTATATTTTTATTAATTATAAAAGTAGTAAACCAAATTTATTTTAAGCACATGATTTTTTAGTACGATTAACGGTGTGATTATGAGTATTAGATTTAGGTCTACCTCTACGTTTATGTTGTACATCTATACAATCTTCCTTACCCAAATGTACACATCGCTTACAAGGTCTAGATTCATCGCAAGCCAGATGAGCTTTCTTACAGTGGGTACAAGCTTTACCAACGTTCTTCTGTCGTTTCTGTTTTATTGGATTTAACGAGTTGAACTGGGGGTTATTGAGTTTTAAAGCGTCTAATATGCCTTCCTTTATACCGGATTGGGTACTGGTTTGATGTAGTAGGTTGGAAGCAGCCGTATGTGGTGCAAATTCCGAATAGTAACTATAGGGGAACCGTGTAGGGTTGTAGTTTAGGTTCATGTAGATAGGATCCAAATAGTTAGGCATATACGTTTCGTCGAAGATAGTATGAGAAGGTAAATTGGGGGTAGCTTGGATTAAAAAGTTATCTAAACTGTACGAATTTGGTAGTAAATCCAAACAGTCAGTGGACATTAACCTACTTTCACTTAAAACTGGGGTTTCAAATTGAGAGTTAGAACTTAAGTTGGTACTAGAGTTGTTGGATGTAATCTGAGACAACTCCGGCGAGCTTAAATATCGGTTGTAGTAGTTGGTGGGGTTATACATATAGTTGAACTCGAAATTGGGGTCGAAGTTAACAGAACCGGTGTCATAACCAGTGTTACCTATATTGTTAAAATCTAACCCTAACCCAGATCCACTGCTCAATACCGTAGAGTTGTTGGTATCAAGTTGATGGTAGTAGTTTAGGTTGGTAGTGTCGTTTATACCGTTGTAGTTAACTTCGGCATTGGTACATGGGTTGGTATTAAAGGTGTTCGAGCTGGTATCGTAAAGTATAGGTTTAAGCATATTAATTAGTTGATCTATTTATCTATAAAGTTTAAAGTTGTATTGTATATTAAATAGTGGTATATTTTTAAATAGAATGATAAAAGGATGAAAGTGTATGTACAACGAAATAATGTAAAGTAAAATGTATAACTATATATTTTCATCCTTTCGATGCTGGTACTTGCTATTTATATTTCTAAAGTGTAGTTGACCTAATCGGTAGAAAATTAACAACAGCAACTACTTTTCAAATCAACTTTAGAAACTTTTGTTGGTTTTGTTGATATATTTGTCGGTTTTCGGTTTAACTTTACAACTGAACATCAGCACTTTTCAATTATATTCTTTAAGTTGTACCGTACTCAATTTTTAATTGGTTAGTTAAGGTGTAAAGTACTGGCTACAAACCAATAATAGAATCGCTTAACGTTATAAGCGAATGCCGTTTAAAAATTATCTTTAGTAAGTTATAAACTTTTCGTTGTAGTTGGAAAAGAGTGCTTATTTGGTTAAATGTAAATCGATTGACGTTGAATTTACTACTAACTTTAATTTCCGATCCGTTTGTATTGGTTGCAACTATTAGCCACTAATTCTTTTAGTTATATGTCGTATACCTTCATCTGCTTACGTTACTGCTTTTCTCGTAAAAATGAAATTATAAAAGCAATGTTGCCACTTTTCTACTGGATCTATTCAAATACAACCAAGTATACGGTACCTTTCTTAAGCGAGTATAATATAATTGTAAAAGTTGTAGTAGCGTTGATGTACTTTTAATTAAACTAGGTACCGAGCTGTTTCAATATGTAGTGTAATTTACTACCACCAGGCCGATCACCAACTTCAAATATCTTTACGTAACTAGAGATAGTAATTTAGCTTCTTGACAGATAGCTGGATTAAATACCAGTTTTAGGTTTGTTTTTCCGATAATTTACTACAAGTTTTAACAAAAAATGTCAATCGATACACCTTTAGGATCGTATATAAATTATAACTTATATAAAATTGTAAGCTATAATAATAATATTTATTAATTAATTAATTTTATATTTGTAAATGTATTAAAATACTAAATTTTTTAGGTTTCAATAAATTTTATTATTGAAACAGTTGAATTCATTTACAATAAAAATATATATTACCACTATAGGTTACATCAAATATATAGTATAATTACACTTTATTAAATCTTTTTTTAAATATAAACTACATTGAAAGACACCTTACCCATTTCAAATAAATTTATCAAATATTATTCAGTTGTAAATAATAGTTAAGTTCAAAATATTCATTTCAACTGAAATTAAAATGTAATTTAAATTTTATAAAATTTATTACAACTCAATATAGTTCGTTAAAAAATAATTGATTTTTAATGCAGATATTTTTTAATTTGAATTCCAATAACTTTTTTTATAGCTATTTAAAATTTTATTTAGAATTTATAAGTATAGTTCGAAATACTAATATTAATATTTAAATATTTTATATTAATAAGTAAATTAAGTTTATAAAATTAAAATTAAACAAATGCGACATATAATTTTGTTTAGGCCTATCAACTTTATAAATTTAGAACAACTAATTCTAAAAGAATCTATAAAAAGAAATTGAAATGTAGTTCCTCTTTAAAAACTTTTAAAAACTACTATGAACCATTTACAACTTTTTGTTTTTACCGTATTCGTTTCGCTAACACTTGCCGCTTCTAAGAAAAATGCGTTTAAAGATATTAGTGGAAAGGGTGAGAAAAAACTTCGAGAAATATTTGGAAAAAAGCATGTAATTAAAGGTACTATTAAAGCTCGTATAAGTAAGAGATAAATAAAGTTTCTATATTTTAAAATATTTTAAATGATTTATATAAATATTACAACTAACTCCCATAAGTTAATTTATTTTTAGTATAACTTATATATATATATAGGAAAAGCGATTGAACTTAAAAAATTAACTGACTTTTAATTGGTAAGGGTTTGAATATGTAAAGTTTAGTTTTTATAATTTTAATTTAAATAAACCGAAATAACTTTTTTTTAATAAATATTAAAAATTAAAACTTAAAATAAACTATTTTGGTAAAGTTTTACAGTTAGAAAACAATTAAATTTGTAGTTTAAAAACTAAATCGATCGACTTTAAAATTTTGATTTGTTTAATTATAATCGCTTAAAAGAATAGCAAATTAATTTTATTAACGCAAATGGGAAGCCCAATCAATTTTCTTTATTTAATTTAATGTATAAGTATAGTATACTTCAGAGCTATAATATTAATTTTGAAGTTTGGTATTAAAGGTAACTGGAGATTTATGAATTAAAACCGGACATATACAGTATACGATTTCGTTTATACCTACCAGCTTTATATATTTAGAATAATTACCTACGAAATTAGATATAAACATGCATTGTACTACCATTAATATTTAAAAACTAAAAAGTTATTATGAACTATTTACCCTTATTTAGGTTGGCTGTGTTCGTTTCAACAACATTTGCTGCTCATAAGAAAAATTCGTTTGAAGTTATTAGTGAAAAAGCCAGAGAAAGCTTAAAACACTGCTTAGGAAAAAATGAATCTAATGGTGTCATCTAAGGCCAAAAGAATGAGTAAATTAAATTTATCGTTTTTGAACTGTATCTTCTTACATTTAATCTTTAAAATATAATACATATATATTGAAATATATTATACTTTTTATAAAGGAAAATCATAATTTAATTGAATTAAAACATTTTACATCTAGTATAGCTCTATATACTGTACTAAATATATCATAAATTCACTTAAGTTACCTTTTGTATTGATAGGAAAATAATTGGAATTTCATTTTTATAAAATTGACTAAAAAGTAGTAAATGAATTATAATTAAAATCAAGTTGTTACTTTATTTTTATTAGAATCAATTTCTATACTTTTTGATCAATAACGTAAGGATTCAGATATTCTTAATGAGAAATGACGTACGTATTAATTTCAATTTAGAATAAATTCGATTGTAATTAGACGATGTACCGATACAACAAATTTATCTTTACTAATTGCAATAATGGTAAGTGATAATAATTAAGAATTCGATCATTATAAGCTCCTACAATCACTTATCGGGATCGTAATATATATATATGGTAAAGTTATTTTATTATTTGCACCTCATTTTTTAATAAAGTTTTAAAAGTTTTACTTATAACTGTGATACTTAAACTTAACTATTCTATTCCATATATCAGTTGTACAGGATTACAGGTCATACTATCTATTAGAAACGTAACTACGATCATCAAGACATATTTAATCTTATCAATCTGTTTATTACTATTAGTAATAACCGTAACAATTTATTACTATATACATCGAAGCTACATAAAAATATTTCATTTATTCCAGTAAAACGTCACCTTTTATATTACCTCATCTTTCTGATGAAATTTAATTGCATTTTGAAGATTATACATTTCAAGTATTTAGATTTAAAAATTTTATTAACACAAGTAATAAGTTTGATGGGCTTTTTTTATATACTTGGAGTACTAATATTAATTTCTAAACATTTATATTAGAAAGTAGGTGAATATATATACATATTATAAAAAAATGTATGTATTATTTTATTTTATTCATATCTATTAAATTTATAAATTTAGAGCATATATCTATAGAAAAAACATATAAAAGTATATAAAAATATTGTAATTTCACTTTAGGTTTAATATATATAGATGTATGTATTTAATTCTAATATAGTACATTTATATATATGTAAATTGAGTATAATTTTTAATAGTTTTCTTATGCATAAATAACAATAATCAAAAATAATTGATTTTTATTTTTAAAGCTAATTAATTAATAATATATAAAATAAGTATTATAAATAAATAAACATAATTTACTTATATTTATAATAATTTGTCACATTTAATTTACTCTGATTTTTATAATTATATTATAATCAAAAGTACATAATAAATTTAAATATTTAAATATCAATTTTACTAAATTTAAAACTTTAATAAATTTTTATTTTATTTATATTAGCTTTTTTTATTAATAAATACAGTTTAAGTAACTAACTCAGCAATTAGTAGTAATACTTTATAAAAATATTTTATATTTACTTTTATTACTAGTAATATATATATTATTTAAAAAAAAATTATATAGCAATACTAAATTATAGATTTTTGAAATTAAATTTATTATAATATATATCTTATTTTATTATTATTGCTAGTTTAAAGTAAAATTTTATATAAAGTAAATTATTTAAATTTTTATAATATTATATAAGTTATTATTAATAACATAACAAACTAATTATAAATATTAAATTATAATATTATACTAAGTAAATACTTTTTATTTTTTATTTAAACATTTATATCTTTTTTACTAA
Source organism: Capillidium rhysosporum (assembly GCA_037055185.1). Lineage (NCBI taxonomy): Eukaryota > Fungi > Entomophthoromycota > Entomophthoromycetes > Entomophthorales > Capillidiaceae > Capillidium > Capillidium rhysosporum. The sequence goes on from JAWQFY010000009.1 coordinate 39,154, forward strand.
TTTTTTAAATTTTTTTCTCTATTTACTAAATATTATATTTAAAAAGCAGATTTAATATATTTAATATTAAGAAAATAAAGATATTTTTATTTAATTATTTAAAAAACTTTATATATATAAATATATTTTAATATTAAATATTTAAAATAATAAAATTACTATTAATATAGTTCAGATGTTTTTACTTAAATATTTTTTAAACTATATAATTTTTTAGCTTATTTAATAAAAAAAAAATAATATATATAGCCAATAAAAAAATTAAACATTATAATTTTCAAGCAGTATATTAAAATTACTTTAGCTTATTTTTAAAAGTAATTTATACAAAACTAACTATTTTTAGCTAAACTTTTAGATTTATATTTTTAATTATATTTTACTTAACTATAATTTTTTAAAGTCTTATTTGATTTTTTTTACTTGAATATTATTAATAAATTTTTATATTTATTATAATGTTATATATTTAGTAAATTTAGCTTTTATTTTAACTTTTAAACTTTTATTATTATTTTTAATTTAATAATTAACTTTTTAATTTTAGCTTTAATTTACATTTTTATATATTTTTTATTTTAAATAAAATTAATATAATTATATATTTAGTATACTTATATTAACTAAAATAAAACTAGCTTATAATTAATTTATTATTTTAATAATTATCTAATTAATTATATAAGCTTATATTATTATAATATTTTATAATTTTAATATAATAATATATTTTAATTTAAAATATTAATATTTTAATAATATATATATATTTAAATAAAAAGTTTTAAAATAATATTTTAAGCTAAAATTAAGTAAAATTAAAAGTTAAATAAAAATAATATATTTAATTATACTATAATTACTATTATAAAAATTAGTAAATTTTAAAAAATAAATATAATATAGTTATAAACTTTAGTAAAAATATTTCTAAAAATAGTAAATAAAGTAAAATTATTAATATTAAAAAAACTAAAATTAAATAGTATTATATAATTTATTACTATAAAACTTTAGTAAATTTTGAATTTATATACTAATACAATTTATTATAAGTTTAAAAATACTAAAAATATTAATTGATATAATTGCTTTAAAATTAATACTAAATTATAATTATTAAAAATAATGCTAAAATAATGTTTTTTTTTAAATTAATATATTAAATATTAAATATTACTTTTAGCTTTTTTTAATAAAAGGTTTAAAATATATATTAAACTAATATTAGTAAGAATAATATATTAGTTTAAAATTTAAATATATATATATATATATTTTAGCCTAAATATACTACTTTAATTTATATATATTTTTAATTTAGTTCTATTAAAAAATTAAAACTACTAAAGTTTAAAACAAATAACTTTAAAACTAAATTTTAAATATTTAAATTACATTAACTTATTAAATAAAAGCATTAATTTTAAGCTAAGTATAGTATTCAAAATAGTAGTCTTAAACTTTATTATTTAATTAGCTATAAAAAAATTAATTTTAAACTGATTTTTACTGCTTATATTTTTTTTAATTTGAGAATTAGATTTTTTCAGTTTTTAAATTATAAAATTTAATATAAAAACTTTTAAAATAACATTTTTATAGTTATATTATATATTACTCTTATAAATTATGTTTAAATTTTAATAAAATAAACTATAAATAATAAGTATTTATATTTATATTTTCCTAATAAGTAAATTTTTGTTATTTAATTTTAAAAAATATAAATTACTATAGTTTAAGTAATAAATAAGCTTTTTAGTAATATAAAAAAGTTTAACTTTATTACTTTTATAATATATATAGATAATTATAAAAATACAATATAAAACAAACATTAAAAACTATAAAGTAATATACCTTTGAAAATGATTAATTGACATAATAAAAAGTATAGTTGGATAGTATTTATGTTAAATTGCCACATTAACATCTCTTTTACTAGCTGTTGAAGTTAAGCAATATTGCAATAAACTTTTCTCAGATCCATAATCAATAGACAATTGATAATTACCTAAAGAGGAAGTTGTAATTTTTTGGAGAATATAAGCCATAGCTAATTAGGTGCTTTAATTTACAACGAAGTATTTTTAACAACATTACATAACCTTTATAGAACTAAAGTACTAGACAGATTTAGTAATGTAGATATCAAGTAGATTTAAGAAGGTGGTAATGGATGAAAGAAAAAATCTGATATTGTTTCAGCATTGTGGAAGCAGACTCGATTCTTTACTAGTAATTTAAAGAATGTATTTTGATTGAGATTATACGATAACCTTGAAAGTTAATATTTATAACGTAAATAATTTATTAAAATTTCAATAGCAATTAAGTAATCCTTTTAAGCGAAAACATATGTTTTGGACGGTTGATGGTAGTACTAATGCGTTAGGTATCAGCTACTTGATGGGGTGCCTTGAACCGGTTGAAGTTGTAGGCGTCTGTGATGCTATGTAAATATTTTTATCGTTACATTTAATAAAAAGTCGTTTTCAAGATACAAATATTTTATTAATGATTTATAATTTGAAGTTATACTTTTAAGTTATTTTATTTAATTTCTTTATTATGTGATTTAAATAGCACCACGAACACCTACGACTTCAATGAGTTCAGGATACCTCATCAACTAGCATGTATCTGACACATAAATACCACCGTTAACTATCTAAAATAGTTGGTTAAAGTACAAGTATCAAGGACTTGGGATGATGCATCCTTCAGAACCATCATAGTAAAAAGGAACAGAGATTATATTTTTAATAAGCTGAAATGATGATGATGAGGACATATTTTTATTTATTTTCCGTACAAGGTAGCGTTTATATTTCTTAGTTAACAGCTTTTTTTAGTAACAACTATTATCAAATTTAATGCATATATATATATAGATTTGTAAATAAAAGAAATATTCAAATTTATTAAAATATACTTGTATTAATAAATATATAAAAGTAAATAAATAGTAATATATACATAAAATAATAATAAATAATATATCATATTTTTTTAAATAACTTAATTCTAAATAACGTTAACAGCTCTCGATTTCTTTAAATTCAAACTATGTAAATCTACATCTCTAGCACGATTAGTTTCTTTGACAGCAGTTGCTTTTTTATTCTGATCGAATATATCGAAGTCGACCCGAAACTTGTTCAGGTTTCTTGTATTGCGTAAGCTATTTGGACTGAACCGGTACCCAGCACCATGTTCGGCTCCGTAAGATAAACCGTACCTTGGTACATACCCGATACCACGCTTGTTTATAAAGGTAGCTGTCAAATTTAAGACCAGTAAAGCTAAATAGTTTAATTTCATTTGGTTCCTACTTCGATTATAAACAAATAGTGTGTTCCTTTACAAGTATTTATAGTACAATTTTAGTTTTATAATTTAAATTTTAATCGGTAAAGTTTAATTAACTTATCATTTTTAACTAGTTTTAATTAGATACCATTAAATTTTCAATTTATAAATTTATCAGAGGTATATTTCCATTCAATATAAATATATATTAATTTTTTAAAGTTTAGATGCTTCGATAGAATCTAACAGCTTTATTAATATTTACAATTTATAAATATATATATATATATTAAATAAAAAACATCAAGTTTATTATATATATATAGAAATAAATTACATATTCATCTCCATATCAGTTAAATCGGCAATCGAGCGATTTTTAAATTGACTAGGCTGATTACCTTCAAATTCGGTATAGCTAGAACTTAGGCCAGTAGATCCAAAGCTAGTGTCAGCCCAATACTTAAGTTTTAACTGATCGTATATATCAGGTAAAGCGGGATCGAAGCAAAATACTATAGCATTTAATAGCCCTGAAAGGTTCGGCATTAAGTCGTAGAACAGAACTAGGGTCATATTGTAGCGGTCGTTAGTATAACTGATGTAACTACTGATGATGACGAAAAGAGGTAATGTGATAATAGGTACAAGTACATAACCGGTGACCCTTATAGCTACTAAGTTGAGTCGGCGTCTGAGTTCCAACGAGTTAGTGATAACTTGGCTACTGTTAACCTTGCTTGATGAGGTTGGATTCGAGTTCGAGATTAAATGTGTTGCCGTGAACACACTGCTTTGAGTTTCGCTGTAACTAGGGTTTTTTTTAACAACTATAAGATTCTCATGATCATTTGTTAGGCTTATTACCGTACGCCTATGCTTCAACAACGTGTTGGTTACGTGAAAGACTACTACTGAAGAGTAAATTATAGATAAGCTGATCCATAAATTGACCTGCAACCAAGTTAAGAGTACACGGGCTGATTTGTTTTCAGTAATATATATTATAGATCGCATGTTGTAGATTATACAGGCTATCGTAGGTGGTACTATTATGATCAAAGTTGCTACTAAAGTGGTTACCACCATATTGAATTCGGTAAACTTGCCAGAAAGTTTAGATCGCACGTTTACGAAAGAATAGTACAAGTTTGCTGACATAGCTGAAATCAAAAAGACGTACCAAATATTACCGAATATAGGTAACATTATGTTCAGTACCCTTACTGCTCGTAACTCTAGTATGTAATTCATCATTTCGTCACCTAAGCCTACCAAAAAGAATGGAAACATGTAGGCTAATATGAACACTATATCCGACAAAGCTACCCACAAACTTAATTTGAAGGATAGTCGGCGTGAGGAAGGTAGTTTTAACAAACGGCTGATTAAAACTATAAAGAATACCAAACTGGCTCCAATCAACGAAAGTATAGGTACGTAGAACGAGAAATTTACAACTAACTCATCCTGCTCCGGCGTAATTTGTTCTTCGTTGACGTTGCTCGACATATTTAATTACTACTACACTATTTTATTTTAACAGATACTTTGCTAATCGGTACCACCTTTTATATATTTTATTATCATTTCAACTCCTAATAAATTTAGTTGGATACAATTTTATACAAAACGTTCCTATTTTTTTAGAGGTAGCATCTCTTACTTTTATTGTACTTTTACTTTCTCTTAAATATGTTTGGTTAAAAACTTAAAAAGTTCGTATTGTTCGTAAAATTTAGGATATATCGGAGTTATTTTAAAAAAATTAAAACCTGTGTTAAATACTTTGATGGAATTTGTAAACTGATGATTTTAAAAGAAACTTTGTAAGTAAACCTATTATTTATAAATTTTATGGTTATATGAGGTGATTTCTTTATACTTTATATATATTTAGAAGATAAATTAAGTTTATTGTAATTATGGATCAATTGTATAAATTCAATGCTACCTTCTCCTTAATAGAAGACCTGTCGTTTATAGAGCTTAGATGCATATGCTGAAATGAAATTGATTTGGTTGAAGCTGTAACTGATCAAATTTATTGAATGACTAACTAATCTAAAAATAGTTATGTAATATTCTAAAATTATATAGAAGCGTTGAAGGTATTTTTATGCATTATTATTATTATTTAATCTCTACCTACTACTACAAAAATATCGTAATATCAAAGCTCTATAAAAGATATATAATAACTTTTACTATAAATTTAATATTTAACTTTTTTTTTAATTTTATTACTTTTATATAAGTTAAACTAAATTTATCTATTTTTACTTTATTTTTTTATGATATTAGCTTGTAAATAAGTTATTAATTTAATATATCTATTTAGTTTATTTTAAAAATAATACTAACTTAATAAACTATAAAATAGCTATAAAAGAAATTAAAATTAACTTATTTAAAAATACAGTACTAAATAAACATTTTTACAAATGTATATTTATACTTTATTTAAATATAATATAATTAGACTGAACAAAGTTTAGATACATTTTCACAAATATATATTTAAAATTTATTCAGTTTAAATATGTATATAACTAAATATATTTATAATTAAATATGAAAATAACTAATCTAAAAAATAAAATTAAGTAATATATAAAATCTAAATATATATTAAATAAAAAATTAGATAAATATAAGCTATATTAAAGTATATATATTATTTAGTAGCTAATTTTGTTCTATATATACTTATTTTATAAATAAATTATTATTTGTAAATTAAAATATAAATTTTAATGTTTTTATTTTCAGTTTTTAAAAAGCTATTTTAATTTTAATTTATAATTTACTTTAAGCTCTAACTAGTTTAAAATTAAAATATATAAGATATTTCAATCTTAATATAATATTTTCTATATAATTAAAGTTTAGTAAATTAATGAGTTAATTTAAGTATTATATTAAATTTAATAATAACTAAGTTTAAATTAAACTTAGAATTATTTATAAAAAAAAACTAGGTTTTTATTTTTATTTTTTATACTAAATTTAAACTAATTTTAGTTATATTTTTTAATACTTTTTTATGATAATAATTAAACATACTTTAATAGCTTAATATATATTATATTTATATATTTTATTTTATTAATAAGCTTAATAAAGTATAATATTAAGCTTTATATTTATTTTTTATAAAATACTATTATTTATATTATAATTTTAAATTAAAAATATTAAGCTTTGAAAATATTAACTACTTTATTAATATTTTTTAATTTAATAAATTATCTTATATATTTTAATATTAAATACATTTAAATTTTAAACTATTTTATATATATATTACTAATAGTATATTAACTGTAATATAAAAATTATTAGTACTAGTAATTATTTCAAAATTTTAGTTTTATTATATTATATTAAATATATATATATAAAGTATATATATTTGAAATTTTTATTTTATAAGTATTTTAAATATAAATTAAAATTAATTACTTTTAAAAACAGTTAATTATAATTTTTTAAAATTAATTAAACTAATATTTTAGTTATAATTAATTTTTACTATCTATAAAATATATAAAAAGCTTAATATTATATATATAAATAAGTAATTAGCTACTTTTAAAAATAGCTGATTTTAAATTTAAAAGTAAAGAAAAATAAATTAAAATAATAAAATTAGCTAAAATAATTATATTTAATTACTTTTTATATATTAAAAAAATATAATATATAAAATATTTTACTAAAAGTTTTTAAATTTTAAAATTTTTAAAGGTAAATATTACTTTTAAAAGTATATTAGCTACTAGTAGTACAATATACTCTTAAAATTATATATATTACAAAAAAATAAGAAAAATAATAATAATAATTTATAAATTATAAAATATTATATTTATTATTTATTATAAATAAATACAATTAAATTATATATATTTTTTAGCTGCTATTTATAATTTTTCAAAGTATATTATTATAATAACTTTATAAATATATTTTTTAATTTTAATAAAATACTGATATTATATTAATATATTTATATACTAAAAAAACAGTTTTATTTTATAATTATAAAAAAATAGAAAATTGAAATTTATACTATATTTCTATTATAGATATAACAGTATAAAAGTAAGCTAAAATTGTATAAATTTTATATTTATAGCTATAAGCTATAGATATTAAATATATATTAAAAAATTATACTATTTATATAGTATAATTAAATAGTTAATAATATACCTAAAGCTAATTAAAGTTAAATCTAAGTTAATATTTAACTTTTTTTATAAATTAATATAAAAAGTATATATATATATTATAAATATATAAATACTTTTAATATAACTACTTTATAAATATAATTATAATTAATTTAAGTAAACTATAAAATTATTATATTATTTTAAATATTAAAATAGCTAAAATATTAGCTTAACTTTTTTAGTTTTAATAAATAAGCTTAATTTAAATATATTTTTAAATATTTAAAGCTATTTTTTATATAGCTATATATTATAAAAAAGTATATAATTTTACTAAATATAAATTAATAAAATATAAAGTTTTTCTTTTATTTTTTTGCTATATAGTAGAAAAAATATATAAATATTAATAAAATTAAGTAGTTTTAAAGCTTTGTAAAATATTAAAGCTATACTTTAATATAATAATATATTACTAAACTAGCTTTAACAAAATAGTTAATATAAGCTTAAAGTATATTTTTAAAGTTAAAAGTATATTTTTTAAAGAAAAAATATTAAAAAAATATACTAATTATTTAAATAGCATTATCAAAATTTATATAGCTATAGTATATAATATATATATAATAATTTTAATTTTAATATTTTTATAATAAAGCTATAAAAATATATATATTTACTTAAATAATTTTATATTAATTATTTCTAATAAGTTTATTTAAATAACTATTAAAATATACTAATATATAAAACTTTATCTTAATATTATACTTAAACAATTTTAATAGCTAAAAATTATATTAAAGTTAAATATATATAATATATAAAATACTAACATTAAGCCTTTTAATTAATTTTTTAAGTTATAAAAAAATATATTTAATTTAAATTTTTATCTAAATAAAAAAATTAAAAAAACTAACTAAAATTATACCTTATTTTTTTATTTAATAGAAGAAAAAATTCTAATAAGTTATAAATTTATATTAATATACTATTTTACTTTATAAAATAGTAAAATAAAAGTAAAACTAATCTAAAAAAACTTATAAATAGCTATAAAAAGCATATAAATCTTAGCTATATAGTTTAAATAAAGTAGTTAAAGTTTAAAATTTATAGCTTTTAGCTTTAAAGTATAAATTTAAGCATTAAGAAAATAACTTAATATTTATATACTATTTTATAAAAAATTTATAATAAAATATTCTCTAATTTAAACAATATTTACTATATATATTTATTTATTTACCAAAAAATTTATTAAGCTTTTTATATAAAAATCATCTATTTATAAAAGTAGCTAATATTTTTTTTATAATATTTAAAATCTAAAATCTTTTTAATTATTATAATAATATAAAAATATTAATTATATATTAAAATAGCTTATTAGCTTTTTGAGTAAATTTATATCTTTGCAGCTATAATTATTTAATTTATTTTTATTTTTATAGTAAAGTTATATAAGTTTAGATAATTCTATTTAAATAATTAGTATAATTTTAAATATATTTTTTATTTAAATTATTTTAGTAATACTCTATATTATAAAGATTTTGTTTTTATATTTTAATTAATATTTTAAATGTTTTAAAGTAAAAATTTTAAATAATTTTTAGCAAAGTATACTAAAAAATTTTGTTAATAAAATTGTCTAAAAATAAATAAATAAATAAATAAAGGTATTTATTTAGTATTTATCTAACTTTATTTAATTAACAATTTTTTATTTAAAATTTAAAATTAAAATTAGCTACTTTCAAAATTAACTAATTATAATTTAGTTATATATATATTTAAACTAACTAAAGTTTAAAAATATATTTGTTCAAATATATTTAAAATTTGTTTTTAAAAGATTAAGCTTAGTTTATTTGCAAAAAAATTTATACTTATAATATAATTATATGCAAATTAGTTTAAGTTTGCAAACTTATTGTTTGTTTAATTTAATTATATTAGATGTAAGCAAAGTACAAATTTACATTTGTATAATTTTATATTTGGTACTATATCTGTTTATATATCTGTTCAGAAAAACTATATTAATAAACATTTTATAAGAAAATTTTGTTTTTAGTCTATATACAAAGTCTTAGAATCTAATAAATTAATATATAAAAGAAATCTTTAAATCTGTAGCTAAATAATATTAAGTAGTATAACTATCTAAATTGGATTGATAAACTGGATATATATATTTGGTACTTCATCTGTAATTGATCAGTAGAGACTACCTGTAGTAGAAATATCTACCAAAAATGGTCAACAGCTTCTCAATATATATTTTAAATACATTTACTTACAATATAATAAAACCCTGCAATTCCTATAGCCTTAGTTTTAGCTTAACAAAACTAGAGTTTCTTAAAATTAAAAATTTAGCTAAAAAATAACTATCTAAAAACATCATATATATTATTTAAATAAAGTAAGTCAAATTAATCTAAAAAAGAATACATTAGTTCTAAAGCTGCTTCCCATGATCTAAAATCTATAAATTAAAAGCCTAGTATACAAATAGAAACAACAATTTTACTGATATGCGAACCCCTAAGATAGATTTAGGGTGGTTTTGAACTTAGTTAAAAAAATTTAAGCACGGTTTTGTTTGTAGTAGTTAATAAGACCGTTAGTGGAAGAGTCATGAGTGTTGACCTGGGAGCTGGATTCAAGTTCGGGGAGGATAACCTTAGCTAACTGTTTACCGAGTTCGACACCCCACTGATCGTAGGAGTTGATGTTCCAGATAGCCCCCTGTACGAAAATCTTGTGCTCATACAAAGCGAGTAAAGCACCGAGTTGTGCGGGGGTGATCTTACCGTTGATGAGGATGGAGTTGGTAGGCTTGTTACCGTTGAACACTTTGTGGGGTAGGATAGCTTTGCGCTGGGCTTCGGTGAGTTTGGTGTCGGCGTCAAGTTCGGCTTTGACTTCAGCGGAGGTCTTACCCTTCATCAAGGCTTCGGTCTGGGCAAAGAAGTTAGAGAGCAGGATGGGGTGGTGGATTCCATTGGAAATGGGGTTGTGGGTTACAGTAGGGGCGATGAAGTCAGCGGGAATGACTTTAGTACCCTGATGGATCAACTGGTAGAAAGCGTGTTGGCCGTTGGTACCCGGTTCACCCCAGATGATAGGACCAGTCTGGTAATCTACGACGTCACCGTCCCTAGTGATGTATTTACCGTTAGACTCCATATCACCTTGTTGGAAGTAAGCGGCGAAGCGGGAGAGGTACTGGTCGTAGGGTAAGATGGCCTGAGTTTGGGCACCATAAAAGTTGTTGTACCAAACACCTAAAACAGCTAGAATAACGGGTAAATTTTGCTCCAAGGGGGCGGTACGGAAGTGATTGTCTAAGTCGTGAGCACCAGCTAACAACTGATGGAAGTTTTCATAACCTACATAGATCGAGATGGAAAGACCAATAGCTGACCATAAAGAGTAACGTCCACCTACCCAGTCCCAGAACTGGAACATGTTGTTGGCATCAATACCAAATTTGGTGACGGCTTCAACATTAGTAGAAAGAGCTACGAAGTGTTTAGCGACATGGGCTACATCCTTAGCGCTAGCTAAGAACCAGTCACGAGCCGAGTTGGCGTTAGTTAAAGTTTCTTGGGTGGTGAAAGTCTTGGAAGCAATGATAAATAGAGAAGTTTCGGGGTTTACTTTCTTCAAGGTTTCGGCTAAGTGAGTTCCGTCAACGTTGGAAACGAAGTGAACGTTTAAGTTGGGGCGAGCGTAAGGCTTCAAAGCTTCAGTTACCATAACTGGACCTAAATCGGAACCGCCGATACCAATGTTTATGATATCAGTGATGGCTTTACCGGTATAACCCTTCCACTCACCTGAGCCGATAGCGTTAGAGATCTCTTCCATATGCTTTAAAACTTTATTGACATCAGGAGTAACGTCAGCACCGTTAACCTTAATTTCTTCGTTACTTACGTTACGTAAGGCGACATGTAGTACAGCTCTGTCTTCTGTGAAGTTGATGGGCTCACCAGCGAATAATTTATCACGTAAATCGGTGACTTTGGCTTCTTCAACCAAGTTTAAAAGTAACTTGAAGGTTTCTTCGGTGATCAAATTCTTGGAGAAATCTAACAAGAACTTGGCATCAGTAGATTTACCTTTAAACTCCCTAGAGAACTTGTTAAAACGATCTGAGTCTTGAGCGAAGAAATCTTTCAGGCTGAAAGATTTGGCGGTGTTGTCGTAATGGCTCTGTAAGGCTTTGTACGAGTTGAGTTTCGAGGTTAATACCATTTTCTTGTTTGTAGTAAGGTTGTTGAGGTGCAAATTATGGCTTAATCTTTTCATCTCTCCCTATTTATAGCCTCAACATCTTATCCTTACCAATCCGATAATAGATGACGTAAAACATATTTTCCTGATTAGTAAGGATTTTGACCTTGACTAAAATTTGTCCTCGAAAGAAATCTAAAATTTCTAAGCTCGTGTTTATGCTGCTGGTACAGAGGAGTAATTGCCATCATTTAAATTTTATTCCTTAGTCATCTTAGTTACATCATTAGCCAATTAGAGGAGGTAGGTTAAAAAACTAAAATAACAGTCTACTCAACTTTTCCCAGGAACCAACGTTGTCGTATGATATAGCGGAAAACTCTTGAAATTTAACTTTTTTATACCTTTTAGTTCAAATGCAGCTTGAAAATTCAATATATTTTTTATCTATTTTTGAAGTTTAACTGGAATTTTTAAGTAAACTTCAAATTTGTGTACAAACATGTCGATTTTTCTACATAGAAAATGGTATCATTTTCAGAAAAATTTAAACAATATGTATGGTAAATAATTCAAGCTTTCAACCTTGCCTTATAAAAAAGATACATCTTCGAAAAGGTGTACTACCGGGAATTTTGCGATGTTGGTAGATCGCCTAAATGGTTCTTTTTTCAGAACTTAAAAAGTTTTAAAATTTTAAATAGAAGCTTTATTTCAAATCAATTATGTAAAAATTTCAAACTTAAGTGAAAATTGAAATTTATTGAACATTAAATATTGAATTATGACCTAAAAATGGACATGATTTTATATTTCAATTGAATTTTAAAGTTCTAACTATATATATATATTTCAACATAATTATATATATATATACACTTATGGACATCTTGGAGTGTTCCAAGACAAGGCAAAAAATTTAAAATTAAATATATTTTTTATTTATCAATATATGAATTTTTTATATATTTATTTTTTCATAATTTGTTGGATAGTATGTTAAAACTTTAGCCAATTCTATTAGTTAAACAAAATGCTATTAAAATTTTAATCTTGTCCAGTTCAGAAGCACTCTAGTAGGAAAAAAATATATTGATTTTTATCAAGAAAATATTAATATTATAAAATGCTTAAATTTTTAGAAAATGTTTTCTAAGAGTAATTACCTTTAGGATCTAGTAGCTATATAGTTACAAAATTTAGAAGGCTATAGTATCTAGAAGAGTGCTAAGATAGAGTATAAAGTAGACTATTTTTTCTAAAAAGAAAAACCTAAACTTGATAATTATTAGTATATTTAATACTACTAAAATATACTACTATATAAAGCTAAGTTTAAAAGTAAAGTTTATTAGTAGTCAATTATAAAACTAGCTATAATAGGGTTTTTTAAAAGCTAATATTATTAAAAATATAAACTAGAACTTTAATTTATACTAGATAAAATAGTTATCTAAAATTGTAAATTTATTTTTTATTTTTTTATAGTAACTACTAAAAATAAAAATAAAAGTATTAGTAAATCCAAAATAAATAAAAATAAAGTTTTTTAGTATAAAAAAAGAAAATTTTATTTTTTTTAATTTTTATTTTCCTTTAGCTATTAAATTTTTTTTAATACTAGTTATTTATAAAACTTCTAAATATACTAGTAATAATATTTTGATAAACTACATTTTAAAAATAATAGCAGATTTTTTAAAGTTTTTTAAAAATATTTAATAAGTAATAAGTAGTAATTATAATTATAAAAAAATAGTAGAAAATTTTATACTATCTTTTTTTAAAAATTTTTAGTGTTTTTTTAAAGTTAATAAGCTAATAATATTCTTTTTAAGTATTTTTATTTAATAAAAACTTATTATAAATTAATTTATAATCTATTAAATTTAAAATAATTTTAATAATTTTAAGTTTTTTTTTAAATTTTATATAATTAAATTATAATAACTTATATAGTTATTAAGTTTTAATTTAATAAATTTAAACTTATAAATAATTAATTATATTATAATTAGCATATAAAATATAATATAATATTTTAATTATTAGTTACTTTAAGCTTATATTAGTTATTAAAGTTATATAAATTAAAAAGATAATTATTAAAAAGTATAGTAAAATAAGTAAATATTTTTAAATTATTAATTCTAAGTAAAAAATATAAAAGTAAGAGTATTATAAAGCTAAAAAAAAATAGTAATAAAAAAAACTAATAAGATAAAAATAAAATAAATTGCTAGTAATAAAGTAGTAATATTATTTAAAATTAGTAGTTTTAATAATACTTAAAGTTTTATAAAATATATAACTTTATTAACTTTAATTAAAAGCTATTTAGTTTAAATTAGCTATTATAATTATTAATTTTTATTAAAAGAAAAACTTATACTTTATTATATTAATATATATATATATAATAGAATATAATTATTAATAAAAGATAGTAAAGTAAAAAATAAAATAGTAAGCTATAAAATTATATAAAAATTAAAAAGTTGTTATTATAGCTTTTTAATCTTAATATATTTTATAATTTATTAATTAAACTATAAATTTAATATTATATAATAAGGCTAAATTTTTATCTAAAAGCTAATTTAAAACTGCTAAATTTATTATAATAAATATTAAAAGCTATAAAAATTTTTAATTAGTAATTTGCCAACTTTTATTATTTTAATTTTTATTAAAAAAAAATTAAAATTAATAAATATAATTTTATTTTTTATTTTTACTAGCTATTTTTTTATTAATTATACTTTTACTTATTTTAATTTAAATTTTTATTATTTTAAATAAAAGCTATAAATTTTAAAATCTTAATAATAAGCTTAAATTAAATTTAATTAATAAAATTTTTATTAAAATTTTATTAAAATTAATATTTAATATTAATAAACTAATTAAATTAATTATTTTAGTTTTTTTAATATATATATTTTTTATTTTTATTTTTAAAGTTTATATTTTTTATTTTAATAATTATTTTTTACTAGCATTTTTTTAGTTAAAATAAAAAGCTTAAAAGTAGTTTTGCTTTAATAATTTTAAAAAAATAGCTTTAACCTTATTAAAAATTTTAATTTTTTACTAAATTATTTAAAAAAGCTTTTTTAGTTAGTATTTATATTTTAGTATAATTTTTATATATTATACTTTACTTAAATACTTTTTTTAAACTACTAAATATAAATAGCCTACTTTTATAATAATTATTTAAAAATTTAAACTATTTATTTTATTATTATATTAGTAAATTAAATTTATATTAGCTAAAAAAATAATATTTAATAGTACTATTTAAATTTTTTTATTTTATTTTATAAAATATTAATATTTTTTTAAAGTTTATATTATTAAAAAAATTAATTTCAATAATTTATAAAATTTAATATACTTAAATAAATAGCTTAAATCTAAAAATAAAAAATAAAAAAGTTTTAAATTTTATTATTTAAAAAAATTAAGATTTAAAAAATATATAAACTATTTAAATAATAGTAATTTAAATTATATAATTTTATAAACTTACTTTTTTAAACATTTTTTAAATCAATTAATTTTTTTTAAATTTTAAATTTTAAAAAATAATTGTTTAAAATTTAAATTTTGTTTTTTTTTATACTAGAATTTTTATATTTATTATTATTTAAACTTATAATTATTTTAGTATTACTTAGTTTTTAAATTTTATAAAATTAATACTCTAAATATAAAAATATTAATAGTTTTAAAAGTTTTTAATTTATTACTATAAAATATGATTTAATAAATTTAAATATAAAAAAATTAATATAAAAAATAGTAAAAAAAATCCTAATATAAAAGGCTTAAATTAATAATAATAAATATAGCTTATAAAATATAAAATAAATAAATTAAGTTATAATTTTAGATTAGATTTATAAAATAATAACTAAAATATAATAAAAGTATTTAATAAAATTTAATAAATAAAAATAAAATATAATAAATAAGAAAAAAAATTATAAATTTAATATAATATAAAGATAAAATTTAGAATAAATAAATAAAAATAAAAAATAGAAAACCAGTATATAAACCTTTAAGCTAGCTATAAGCATTAAAGTTTAGATTAATTTAAAAAATAAGTAGTATATAAAATTTATATAATAATAAAAACAAATATTATAGTAGTAGCTTTTTAAAAGTTTAGGATTTAAAAAATAATATTGAATATATTATAAATAAAAAGCTAATTATATATATATATAATTTAAGAAATATAAAAATAAAATAAAATACTTTATATATAAAAAATAGTAGTAATTTTATATTAGATATTTAATATATTGCTATATATATATATAAGTTTACCTATTATAAAAATAAAGTTATATAGTCAATTTTTTAATAAAGATTAATTTTTTTTAGCAAATTTCTTTTAAGTTTATCATTGTTACAATATTTTTTCTAAATTAAATAAAATTTTTAATTAAAATTTAGGGTAGTAAAAATGCAATAAAATATTATAGATGTTATATTTGGTAAGAACTACAATTTAAATATATTTTAAAAAGAATAAATTTTCATATAGATTACAAAATGTCAAAATTGAGAAAAGCTTAAATTTCTGCTTCATTTTCATTATAGTTAAGTTGAAAAAGCTAAATAAAGTTGAACTAGGGATATAGTTTTAGTGGAAGAGGATATTGATGTAGAAGGGTATGACTTTTTTGACTAATATAAATTTGGTACTTGCATTGCACTATAGATCCTTGCTATATATTAGTTTGTTAGGGGTGGTTGTTTTCAGACAGTAAGTTAGAAAAAAATTGGAAATTGGTAGATGCTGATCAATTAGAATTTCCATTAATTTTTAAGAAGGGAGAGTGATATGAAAACAATATTTTATCCAGCTTTTATTAATAAAGCTTTGGATAAGCATTTATGCATGGTTATAACTTTAGATTTAAAGATTTCTAAATCTAGTGCTAACGCTTTTTATAACTATATAAAATTTATATTTTTAAAGTATATAATTTTGAAAACATAACCTTATATACTCTATAATTACTCGCTTTACAAATATGTGTTTGATATTCGAGAAATGATCCACTGAGAGGAGAAATATCCTGATTGCAAAAAGTTCAAATTCTCGAATCAAATACGAGAAAACCTTTCCGGCTCTCTTCTCCCCTCTGTCGCTATGACTATAGGACACACTTGATAAGTTGTATATTTATTTATCTTTTTATTTTCTTAATCGCTAAATCCCCTTTGCTTTAAATAAAGAGGAAATACTTGGGCCTTATGGGTCTTCAAAAAACTTTAAAAAATATGAATTTGTTAATATCCGGGGTACATGTACCTCGTAAAAGATTGTGGCGTCCTTCGACCACTAAGATTCTATTAACTCTTAAGTTATTCATCATTCTAATTAAGTATTAATGAGAAGTGGTATATAAAGTATAAAGAAACCGTTTTAGTGTAAACCCATAGTATAATAAATGAAACCAATTGGAATATAAGTTTTAAAAAAATAATACAAGTTTATAAATTTTATTTTCTGAACAAAGCTCTAGTTTTTATAATTTTTGAACACGTTACTACATCACACTATTTTTTACCACAAAATTTTAAGTTCGAAATTATCCCTAAAATTTCTGAACTTGGTTTATATTGGTTTTAGCCAAACATATTTGTTAAAAAGTGGCAATACAATGGATGTAAGAACTGATCCCACCGGAAAATTTACCAGTTTTTCGTAAGTTAGTTGTACCCCTTGCATATTACAGATCTGAGCTAGCAGTAAAGTATATAATGGGCGTAGGGATTAACCAAGTAAATATTAAAGATACAATCACAGTTTTAGTAGTAGTGAAATATGTCGAGTAACGTCGAAAACGAGCAACTTACGCCAACGTTGGAAGAAGTAGTTTACAAATTAAATTTCTACGTACCGTTAATTTCTTTATTCGGAGCTACTTTAGTGTTCTTAGTAGTGTTGATTAGTAGATTATTAAAGTTACCTTCATCCAAACGTTTATCCTTTAAAATAAGTTTATGGGTAGCTTTATCGGATATAATATACGTACTATCCCTCATATTCCCATACTTTTTAGAAGGGTACGGTGTCGAAGTGATGAACTACATACTCGAACTATCAGCAGTTAAAGCTTTGAATATAATATTACCTGTATTTGGTACTTTATGGTACGTTTTTTTGACTTCAGCTATGTCAGCTAATCTGTACTATACTTTCGTAAGGGTACGACCCAATTTTTCTAATAAGTTTACCGAATTTAGTATCGTGTTCACCACGTTACTGTTAACTTTGATAATCGTATTACCACCTACTATAGCATGTATAATCTACAATAAGCGATCATTGATCTACTTCACCGAAGACAAATCGGTCCGCGTGCTCTTAACTTGGTTACAGGTCGACTTATGGATTTCCCTTTCTATAATCTATAACTCGATAGTGGTGTTCCACGTAGTCAGTATGCTGATGAAACATAGGCGTACGGTAACCAATTTAAACAACCAATCGGAGGATCCTATAGTTGTCAATACTTATGGAAACTATGCCAATAATCAGAACGTTGCCATCGCGTTGACCTCATCTATCTCAGATATAACTTCATCCAGCAAAGTTACTAGCAGTCAAGTTATCACTAACTCCTTACAGCTTAGACGTAGACTCAATTTAGTAGCTATAAGGGTCACCGGTTACGTACTTGTACCTGTTATCACTTTACCTCTGTTCGTTATCATCAGTAGTTACCTTAGCTATAGTGACGAACGTAACAATTTTGTTTTAGCTTTATTCTACGACCTTTTCCCTAACCTTATTGGTTTGTTGAACGCTATTGTATTCTGTTTCGATCCCGCTTTACCCGATATCTACAGCCAGTTAAAGTTTAAGCTTTATAAAACCAACAATAACAGTGACTGGTCCATAAACTTGGGATCGGATTGTAGTCAATCGGATCACTCTCAATCTAAGCATAGCTCAGTTACTAATTTAACTTGTATGGAGATGAGCATGTAGTTAATATATTTCTATAAACTAAACTTAATATTTTTATAATAACATTTTATTCCTTTCTTCAATTTCTATAAACTATATTTTAGCATACAAAATATAAGACTAAGTATAAGGGGTAAAGTCACGTAGTGATTTTCAGGTTTTTCAGGTGTATTTATTATCGGTGAGTTATTAAAAATAGAAGTTAAAAAGCAACATCAAATCTTATATAGTTTAAAATCTTTATTTCCAAATTGGTAAAGACTGAGATTATAATTAAATAAATTTAAAAATTATAGTTAATAGTACGATTCCATTACGTAAGAATGGTACTATATCAATAACTACATTTCTATGACGAAAAACGTTTGAACTTATTCTTTTTAACTAAAAATTTTTCGTTCAGCTTTAAATGCCATAAACTATAATTTTTGCAGGTTTAACCAAATTAAATCGATTATATATTTTTAAATATAAAATAAACCCTTTTATACTTTTCATTTTTTTTCTTGGAGGCCAGAATCTGACTCAAATGGTTTTATTAAAATATATAAACTATTAAATAATAGAGTTAGAGGGAGGGAGAATGGGCTGAGAGGTAGAAGATATTTACAGGTAAGTGGGAAGAAAGATGGGAGAAGGTAGCTTGTATTCTTTTCCATTCTTGAAAGCTAAATAAGACTAATCTAAATGTATGTTTATTTTATTAAATAAAATATGATTAAAAGATATATTAAAGAGAAACTGGAACTATAGAAGTGTGTAAAAGCTCTGTAAGGAGGTGAGAGGAAAATTGAATAGAGAGGACAGAAATATTACAAGTAAAATTTACTGTAAAAAAGGAAACTGAAAAAGATTAGAGAATAAAGTATTTAGTTCTACCTTTATAAAATTTTGATAGGAAGTGTAAGTAAAATTTAAGCTCTAATATATAGAAGAAAACCTATATAGCAAAAGCCTAGAATTATAAATGAGATTCTTTTGCTAAAATAAACTAGATTATAAAGTAAGAAGCAGAAGTTGCTAAAATAATAAATCCAATTATAAAAACAAAAAATATTAGGAAAAAAGTATTTAAAAGTGAAAATTTTTATAATAATTTGAATGAAAAACTAGAAAAAAACTATATTATTAAAAATACTAAAATAGATTAATTAGACTAAAAAGTAAATAAAGAAAAAATATTTTATAAATTCATTTAGTATTTTATATAAAAAATTAAAAGTTATTTTAAATAACTTTTTATATTTTTAAACTAAAATATAATAAAGTAAGCTTTTCTATTAAAGTGTTAAAAAGTTAAGTAAATATAGAGAAATAAATTAGAAGTAATAAATTAAATAGTAAAGTATTTATTAAATCTTTATATAAAAATATATATAAATTTTAAGAGAAAAAAACAAAAAGTAAACTAATATTTTATAAAAGAAAGCAAATAAATACTTAAAATATAAAAGGATAAATATTTATAAAAAAGTAGAAAAAAAGTAAACAATAGTTTACTATTATTTAAAAAAGCTTAATTTATATATAATAAAATTTTAAAAAATAGCATTTTTTTCAAATTTAAGTATATTAGCCTATATTAAATAATTTTAAGCTATATACTATTTTAAAGCTACTTATAAATAATACTTTTAATACTTTGAATTATAAAAAAAGTAATATATATATAATTAAAAAAAGAAAAAGTATTGCAATATTTAAAAATAAATTCTAATTAAAAAAATAAACTTAAATATTTTTCAAATTCTTAACTAATAATAAAATCTTAAAAAAGTTAAAGTATTTAAGCTATAATAATACTTTTATTATTTAATAAAATATAAAAAAATTAATAAAAATGCTTAATAAAGTAAAAGAAAATAAATAAATAAAATTAGAAAATTAAAAATTAAATTTTTTAAAAAAATAGCTTTTACTAACTTAATAATATATAAACTAATAAAAATTTATTTATATAAAATTAAAGAAAAATTTTAAACTAATATAGCTATTATAAAAAATCAAAAAATATTATTTTTTTAAAATTTAATTAAAAGCTTTAAATAGTTTAAAATAAATAAATAAAACTAATTTTTTTAGTAAAAATTTAAGCTAAATCTTAAAAACTTAAATATTTAGTTATATAAAATAAGTAGCTAATAATAATATTAACTTTAATAATATAAAGTTAATAATATTATAGTAAAAAAATTAAAGCATATTAGTTAATACTTTATTAAGTAGCTTAATATTTAATTTTAATAAAATAATAAATAAAAACTTAAAAAAATATAAGTATTAATTATTTTAAAAATAAAATAAAATAGTTTAAAGCTATTATTATTAAAAAGTTTTACTAATATATTAGTTAAAAATAAAGTAGAAAATTATTTATAGATAGTATATAAACTATTATTATACCTTAAACTAAAGAATTTAAAAATAAATAGTAAGAAAAAAAAATTAAACTATAATAATGCTATTAAGCTATAAAAAAATTAAAAAATTAAATTAAATTATAGTTAAATTTAAAAAAGTATTTAAAAAGCTAAAAATATAAGTAAATAATATATTAAATTTAATAATATTAAAAAAAAGCTTAGTAAATAGTTTATTATTAAAATGTTTTTAAATGTAATTATTTTAAATTAGTAAAATATAGCTTTAACTAAATGTAAAAAAAAAGTATTATTTAAAAAAAAGCTATTTATTTTGCTTAATAGATAATAAAAGTAAATAAAACAAATATATAAGCTTTTTAAAGATAAAAAAAGCTAAATATATTTTTAACACTAAAAAAAATCTATATTGTTCTTTTAAATAGTAAAAAGTATATAATAGTATTTAAAATATTATTAAAATTAAAAATTAAAAAAAAAACTATAAGTTTAGCTTTAAAATAAAAGTATTTTTTCTAAATATATTATTAAGTTTTAATGTTTTTTAATATAAAGAAAAAAAGTTAAAAAATTAGTTAAACTTTAAAGAAATAAATTAAAATTTACTATTATTATATTAATATTTTATAAAAATATTTGCAAGCTAATAAGTATAGTTTAAAATTAATTTAAAGCTAAATAAAATTATAATATATTATATTATAAAATAATATTTTTATTTAAATAAGAAAATTAAAACTAAAACTTTAAAAAAAAGTAATAGAAAAAGTAAATTAACTATTTTATAAATAGATAAAAAATATAATAAAAAGAAAAAAGATATTTATAATAAGAAAAAAAAAGCTAAAATAGATATATAAAATAAGCTTAAAAAAGTAGTAGTATAAATGAAAGAATTTATATAATAAAAAATAGTAGTAAATTAAAAGTTAAATTAAAAAGTAAATATGAATAATATAATAAACTAAATAATAAGTTTTTTAGCAAAAATAGTAAGTAAAAAAATTAAATATTATTTAAACTAATAAATAATTTATATTGAAAACATATGAAAATAAAAAATTTTAATATTATAATTTTAAAAAAATGTATTTATATTTTAGCATTTTTATTTATAAATAAAACTTATAAAAATTAAGTTATAAGCTATAATTTTTATAACTATTTATAATTTTTTTAAATTAACTTTACTAGTTTATCTTTTATTATATAAAGGTTAGATATACTTAATATAGATTTATAAATTATTAGTTTTTTTTTCTATTATAAAAAAAATTATAATTTATGTAAATTTTACTATTCTTTTTAAGTAAATTTTAAAAATGTTTAAATTTTTTAATTTAGTTAAAACTTAAGCTATATATAGCTTTATATTATAAAAGTTAAATAAAAAGTAAATATTAGTATTTTATACTTTAAAAGCTATATATTAATATTTAACTTTAAAGCCACTTTATTAATATAAGTTATAATAATTTAATAATTAATATTTATAGCTAAAAATTATAAATTTTATAATTTTATTAGACCAATATTTATTAATTTTATCTTATTAGCAATATTGCTAAAATATTATATTATTTAATATATTTTAATTTTTATAGTAGAATTGCAAAATTTTAAATTATATTATTTAAATAGTTAGTATACTTTTAAATATACTAATTTTTTATTAGTACATTTTTAATTTAAAAACTTTAACTTTATTTTATTTACTATTTTTAAATTAAGTATAATAAAGGCTATTTTATCTTATTTTTATATAATTATATATTAAAAATTTTAGCTTTTATTAATTAAATAAAAATATTAATACTATATTAATATTTTATTATTATGTATTTATAATGTTATTATTATAATATACTTTGAAAAATCATAAATATTAGATAATATATATATATAATTTAATTAGCTACCTTTAAAAATAACTAATTATCTATTTAGTATTTTGATTATAAATTTAATAAAAAGGAAAGTAGTAATAAAATAAAATTTTTACTTTTTAATATATTAATAATAATAATAATAATAATAATAATATAATAAGTAAATAAAATAAAATAAAATATATAAAAAATTATTAGCTTAATAACTATATTTATATTAAAATTATAATTAAATAAATTTATTAAACTTTTTTAATAAAAAAATTAAAATAATAAAATTATTTTAAAGTTTTATTAAATTTTATTTAGAAACTATAAAATCATTACTATTAATCTAATTATCCAATTAGATAAAACAAGATGTAATATAATAATATAATTTTAATATAAAATTTCCAAAATTTTATTTTAAAATATCTGTAAAAAATATATATTCTAAATGATTTGCTAGTAACTTAAAATTATAATTAGTATATCTTTTTAAAATGTACTTTATTAGTTATAAAGTAAAGTTAAGTATATAAATTTTTGCACTTTTCTTCTGAAAATATTATTATTATCTTTAAAAAAAACAAATTATTTTATGCAAATTTTAAGTTGCACTAAGGTTTTAAAAGATATGCTTTAATATATATAAGTACATTAATTTGATAATCTGCATTTAAACTAAAAAGTATTAAAATATTTAATTAATATAAAAAAGTAAAACTATTCAATTAAGCTACAAAATTTTCTAAATTAACCATTATTTCAATTAATAAAATCAACTATAATTTATGCAATTAGAATCTGATGGAAAAACTTAGAAAATTAAGATTTTTTTGTAATAAGTATAGGTAGATTAAAAGAATATAGTCAAAGCTAATTTACAAAAAAAATAACTTCTATTAGTTTCTTGCTTATTCCATTTTTTTCTAATAATTTACTGGAACTTTGTTTAAAAAATACTTAACAAATAGTATCAACCATTAGCTAAAATATTAAATTTTTAGAATCAAAAGAGTACTATGGTGGGAAAGTTAAAAGTATAAAATAATTATTGGTTGTGATAGTTCTACCATAAATTTAAATCGAAGGATTAGCTCATAGCACTGAAAATATATAAATTAGTAGAAAAAATCAAAGCGAAAATACATAATAGGCGTTTAGTAAAATCATTAGACAATGAATTATAAAAGTTGGGTTAAGTTCGAAGGTTGATAGAGGTATTTAGACGAGAGGAGGAAGGTTAGAAGTCGAAGAACCACTTGAAAAGTGACAGTTGTTAGTTCAGAATTAGGGGATTACAGGCGAGTTGGTACAGTAGACCGATTATTGGGAGGCTTCAGCCTTGTCAGCAGCCTTCGCTAGATCTTCGTCTACTTGGGAAACTACAACGTCTTCGGGAACTTCGGCAACTTCAGTAGTTTCAGCTTCAGGCTCAGAAGCTTCAGCTACGGGCTCAGCTATAGGTTCAGCTATGGGTTCAGCCTTTTTGGCGAAGTTAGCTAGAGCAGCAACCCAAGCGTCACGGTCCTCAGTAGTCTTGGCTTGGAAGTGGTAAGTCGCGGAAGGTGAAGTAATAACGATGAGGAGGTCACCAGCGGATTGGACGGTGGTGTTGTCGTCAACAGTGATCTTCTTACCTTCGGAGACTACGTGAGCCGAACGGAAGTAAGTGAATACACCATCCTTAGAAAGAATGACGAATCTATGGTTGTTGGTGTGAAGCAACACAGACTGTTTGTACAAGAAACCGGAGAAGACAGCATCCTTAGCTAGCTCGGTATAGTGCTCTAAGATATTTTCTTCATTCTCTTCAGGGATAGTAGCAGCTCCAGGAACTACAGCAGAGTAGGCGTAACCCCCAATCTTAGAGAATAGGGAAGCTTGACGAGCGGGTACCGGGACGGATTCATCAGTGGTGGTAGCTTCGGTAACAGCCTCTACAGATTCCTCGGCTACTGGGGTAGCTTCGGATTCTTCAGTAATTTCAGCTGGGGCAGCGGCCTCTTCAACTGGGGCTTCAACGGCTTCGATTACGGCAGGAGCTTCTTCAGCAGCAGCTTCTGGCTCAGTTGAAGTTTCGGGAGCGGATTCAGTCTTCTTCTTACCGCCAGAAAGTATACGGCGGAGGAAAGGAAGCTTGGGCTCTTCAGATTTGGATTCTTCAGTAGCAGCTACGGAATGTTGAGATTCGGATGGAGCAGCAGCTTCTTTCTGGATTAATCCGGTGGCAGTTTCATCAGCTAAAGGTACAACTTCGGCAGCTACTGGTGCGGAAACTGGAGCAGATTCTTCAGAAATTGTGACATCATTAACAGTCTCAACAGCTAAAGGAACAACAGCAGGCGAGGCAGCTGCTTCGACGATTTCCTGAGCAGGTTCTTCAACTGGAGCGGCAGCTACTTCAGCTGGCTCTTCAACTTTAGCTTCTTCAACAACTGGCTCAGCAGCAGGAGTCTCAGTCTTGTTCTTGCGACTTCCAGACAATAATCTAGCTAAGAAAGGGCGTTTAGCCTCATCTTTAGCAGGGGAAGCAGGAGCTTCTTCTTCAGCAACTACAGGTTCAACAGCTTTTTCAGCTGGAGCGGCAGTTTCCTCAGCTGGGGCTTCATTTGCTTCGGGTTGAACTTCAGCTTGCGTTTCCTCAGCAATTTCTTCTACTTTAGGTTCAGCAGCAGCTGGGGTAGGGGCAGCTTTTGGACTCTTGTTGAAGGAAAGGATCCGAGAGAAGAAATGAGATTTCTCCTGAGCAGGTTTTTCAGGAGTGGCTTCGGCTTTGGGAGCTTCTTCAGCAGCTGGTTCAGCTTCGACCTCTCTAGCTTCACCTTCGGTGGTTTCAACTGGAGCTTCAGTTTCGGCAGCGGCCTCAGCTTCAGTGGTGGCCTCAGCTTCGGGATTTTCAGCAGGAGTCTCTTCGGCAGCTTCAGTGGCTACAGCAGGTTCAGCTTCAACTTCGGCTTCTTTAGCAGGCTCAGGAGTAGCTTTTTGCTCGCCTTTATTGAAAAGTTTAGAGAAGATCTTAGTTTCGAAAGGAAGTTTGAAAGTTTTGGAACGAGTAGGCTTGTTTTCAGTAGCAGCAGCTGGGGCTTCTTCAACTACTTCATTAACGGTAGTCGGCTCTAAAGCAGGTGGGTCTGAGCTAATAGGAGCTACCATCTCAGCAATTTCTTCCGAAAACTCTGAAGCTTTAGCATCTTCGACAGGTTTGGCTTCTTCAACGGTTTCTTCGGCAGCTGGTGCTTCTCCAGCGTTTTCGGTAACTTCCTCAGCAGCTACCTCTTTGGTAGCTTCCTCGGCGGTTTCCTCAGTGGCCTCCTTGGCGGCATCAGCATCACCAGCTTGTGGAGCTTCTTCCGAATTTTTACGGTAGAAGAAGTCAATCACTTCGTTATAGAAAGATTTACGATGATTAGCGGCATCAGGTTGAGCTTCGCTCTTAACAGTACCATTAGGATTGGCCTCTTGTACAGGTTCTTCAGTGATAACTTCAGCAGAAGCTTCCTTAGTAATTTCTTCGGGTTCAAACTCGGCTTCCGAAGCAGAGAATGGCTCATCTTTAGGGATGGCAGCAGTAGGTGCAGTGAAGCCTTTCCTACCGACTAAATGCTTTTAGTAAAAGATAATAATAAATTAAGCGTTACCTAATTGACCCCAGGAATATTTGTAAGCTTCGGTTTCAGTGTAGTCAGGGATATCAGCAGTTACTTTATCAGATAAAGTTCTAATCCATGCATCTGTCAATTTTTGGGAAGTAGTGGAGAAAACATAATCACGGGATTGTGTTTTTACGATAAAAGCGAAAGGCTTGATCTTAGGGGCTGGTTCCACGGCTGTAACTTGTTTCAAGTTAATCAAGCCTTGAGGGACTTCATTCTTATCATCGGACTTGGAGTAAGCGAGGATAAATGAAGCGTTTACGGAAGCAGTAGCAAGAGTTTCGAACAACAGTTTGTTAGCTTTTTCGAACTCCTCAATGGGAGCCTGTGCCTTCTTAACATTTTTGCGGTATACGTATCGGAGGCTGTGTAATGGGAAAGATTGCTGGCTATCCGAAAAGCGGAAATAACGCTTCTGCCATAGACGAAGGGGACGAGGACCACGCTTAGTTACGTAACCTTCTTCAATAACTAAGATTTCTTGGGTAGCTTCATCTTTGACTTCGGGTGTAGTTGCCTCAGCCTCGGTAGTAGCTTCGGTAACGACTTCAGTAGTTAGCTCGGTTTCAGCACCACCTTCAGCAGCTTGCTCTTCAACGGCAGCAGTTTCGGGAGCCACGGTCTCATCAGCAGCTAGCTGGGGTACAGTTTCTGTTTGTTCAGTTGACATTATTAAGCGGTAGAGGTGGTAAAAATATTAGGTCTAGTAGATACGCGTAATTAAGGTTTGGAAAATTAGTTCTAATGTACAAAAGATATCTAAACCAAAGAGAAATAATTATTCGCTAACTCTCGAATGCAGCTTTTAACTTTAATAAAATTGTCCACTAAGGAGTTTGCAAAATTAGTTATGATCACTGAAAATAAGTAAAGGAAGTTTTAGGGTTAACCGTACTCTGAAGCAGGTTTTAACTTCAACCCAACAAACATTTCCCCCACATTCAGTTTGTATTCAAACTAGTGGTTCAGCACTTCATTAAGGCGTATCCCCATAACTTTTGGACCCAATATGCGTTGCAGTCCACCATTTCGGTTTATATTGCGTTTTTACCAAATCATTCCGTTATTAGCAGCAGGCCAATCGATTAATAATTATACAATTTAAGTTTAGTGGGGGCGATTCTGATTCATAAGTTGCAATGCTTTAATTGCTCAGAGCCCTATTTTCCCGGTAGAAACATCATCACAACACCCGATTACTGTACTGCTTCTAGGTTGTAAGTAGTTAAAAATAGAGTGGTCAGGGAACGGGTTATTAAATCAAGTTAATTTAATTCCAAATAAGGGAAAGCTAACTTCGAACGTGACTCAGTTTCAAAAGGACAAAATAACAAAAATTCAGTGAACGAATTCTTGAATTTGTCCTTAGTAAAACTGATCGGGGCTGGTTATTGTAAAGCTACCGTTCATTTGTATGGAAAGAGCTACAACTTACCCGTTCCAAAATATACCGATAACCAATTACAATTAGTTAATGGTACGCTACTATCTACTTCTTTATGTTAACTGAAGCGGTACAGTACGATGTCTTCAGTAATTCTTAATCAAGTTAAAGTACCAGCACCTTGGTTTTAATTGTACAGAAGGCTATTTTTAGAGAAAAACTAGATATCAGCCCTAAATTACTTAATCAAAATTTTGACAAGTTCAATACGATCTAAAAGAAACTTGTTGACAAATGCTATCGAGGACCTGCTTATCAAGTCCCATAGCTGATCTCTAGTGTATTGAACTAATCTTCAATCTGTAACACGTTCAATAACTTGTATCTAAATGAGAAAGTACTACCGAAGAAGTGGATAATTAGTACTTAATAGGTATTCTAAGGGAATACAGATATAGTGAGCTAAGGTAGGGAACTGCTTATTAACTACAGCTGTAGTAGGCATTAAGTTATATAGTACGGGAATAAGTAGAGGTAATTTAGATAAAAATATTGATTGTAAAATTACTGTAGATATATAAATATTTAATTAATAAGTATATATTATTATTAAATATAAATAAATATTTAACACATTACTAATACCAATATTTATGATCCTTTTTAGATTTGATCAAATTATTAAATTAAGGTTTATAAATTTTAGATATTTACTTTAGGTAAAAATTAAAATATATTTAATTTTAAGAGTTAAACTTTAAATTACATAAATAGCAATTTATATTAATATTTTAAACTTCAATTATATTAAATTTATAATTTTAATAGTTACTTAAAAAAGTAAATAGATAGAATATAGTTATTAGCTGTATATATGCTTACTTTTTAAATAGATGCTATGTAATATTTGTAATTTTATCATTTTCTTTCTATTAAATATAATTATAGTTTATAGTTAACAATGTAAAAGAATATGTTTTAATTTTAATTATTAACTTCTACACTATATTTAAAGTAAATTCCACAATATATATAAATTTTAGTTTATATCTTTATTAAAAGTTTATAATAAAGTTATATCTTTATATTTTTAAAGGTTTGACTAAATTATATATTATTAAAAAATACAAGTATAATAAAAAATATGTTACTAAAATATATAAATATATTAAAATAAAAATATAGATTAAGGCATTTAACTATATATAAATTTTATAAAGTATCTTAATTAATTTTTTTCTTATTACTAATTATATATATATATATATATTAATTTAATATTATTTATATATCTAAATGGTAAATTCTAACTATTAAATAATTTTAATATATAATAAAATATTGCTAATATTCTTAAATAAAAAATTTAGTTTGATAAATAACTTAACATATTTTAATATAAAATAATAGTAGTAAATTTTATATTCTTTAACTTTTTTTATTTATATAAATATAGAGTTTTATTAAGTAGTTAAGTTAAAAGTAATTATATTAGTTTTATTATACTTTTAATTTAAAACTAAACTTTTAATTAATTGTAAGCTTAAGTTAATTATAAGTATTATAGTTAAATATAAGCTTAAATTTTAAAAAAGTATTTAAGTTTAATATAAATCTAAGTTAAAATATTTAATTTTAACTTAATTATACCTTATAAATTTTAAAAACTACTTTAAAATTAGATTTAATTTAGTTAAATAGCTGAGTTTTTTAATTTATTTTTAATTAAAAGCTTAATAATCTTACTTTAATTTATTATTATTATTTATAATTTTTAATTTTTAATTACTTTAAATATATATATCTTTATTTTTAATCTAAAATAAATTAAATTATTAATATATAAATTTTATAATTTTATAGTAAATTTAGATTTAGTTAGTACTAAATTTTAATATAATACTTATATTATTATATTAAAGCTATAGTATTAATTTTTAAAATTTTTATTTATTTATATTTATATTTTTATAAATATAAAATTGCTATAATATATAATTTAAGTTAAAAAATTTAATTAATTAATTAATTATTAAAGTAAAAAAATAAAGTTAAATATAAAATAAAGCTAATATATAGCTTAATTTTAAATAAATATACTATTTTCTTAAATAGCTATAATTTAAATTTATAAAAATAGCTAAAAACATATAATTATAATTTATTAATAAAATATTAAAATTAAAAACTAACTAAATATTATAAGCTATTTAATTTAGTTATATAATTAATTAATTACTTTTAAAAGTTAATAATTTTAAACCTAAAACTTTAATAATAAAAACTAAATTTAAATAAATAAATATTTACTTTTTATATAAAAAAGCTTAAATTATAATAATTTAATTTAATTTTATTATATTATATTAAAACTTATTAAAAAAAATATTTAAGACTATATAATAGCTATATTTTAAAATTTTTATTTTCTATTTTTTATTTTAATTTATAAAATATTAAAAAAAATTAAACTATTAAAATTAAAACTGCTAAATTATTATAAGTTCTAATTAGCAATATAATTAAATTTATAATTTTAATTAAACTAATAAATATAAATTAAAAAATATATATTAATACTTAATATTTTTATTATTTATTTTAATATATGCTATAACTTTATTAATAATATTATTATATATAGCAGTAATTATAATTAAAAATATTATAAATTTTAATTTTCATTATTAAATTTTAATTTTAAAATAGTTTATACTAAAATATAATAGCTTTTAAGTTTTTTTAATAATAAAAGCTTATAAATTTTCAATAAAATTAAAATTAAAGCTATAAAAAATTTTTTATTATAGAAGTATCAAAAAAAATATTACTAAACTAATATTTTTAAAAGCTTACTTAGTTTTTCTAAAGTTTATTATAGTTTTATCTAACAAAATTATATAATTTTAATTAGCTTTAATTTAGCTTTTTTATTTATTATATTAGAAAAAATAGTTTTACTACTAGATTAATAATAACCTTTTATACAAATTTAATAAAAAATATTTTTAAGCTTATTTAAATTTTTTTATATTAAATTATCTAAAATATATAAATATAATATAAAGTTTATATACTTTTTTTAAATAAAAAAATATAAATATATTTGCTATTACTATAGTATTTATATCTTATGTTTTAAGTATTAATAATTCTATTTAGTAATTATTTTTATTAATATTTTTATTATAATTTATACTAGTATTATATTTATTTACTATTATTTTACTAATGCTAAAAATAATAACAATATTTTTAGCTAATAACATTAATTTAAACCCTATTTTATTTATAATAACTAATATATTTAATAAAAACTTAAAATTGCAAATTAAAAAATAGGTTATTAATTTTTTTAAAACTATTAAAGTTCAATTATAACTATTAAAATAATATTAGTGCAATATGTATATATATTTACTTTTAAATATATTAGGTTATTAATATAATATTTAAATATAATTATTATTTTAAATAACTAGTAAAATTATAAAAAACATATAATTATAAATTAAATTTAAAAGAACTAGCACTTTATTTAATAATATACTATAATAGTAAAGTATATTTTTAGTAATAAAATAAAAATAAAAACTAGTAAATAAGTAATAATAGTAAAATTATAAAATAAAAAACTTTTAATATATTAGAAGATATTATATATTAATTAGTACAAATAATATAGTTTTTTATAATAATAATAACTTAAAAAGTTTAAAAGTAATATAGTATAGATTTTAGGATTAAAATTTTAAAAATCAAAATATTAATAATTATATTAAAGTTTTTTAATAGTAAAATTTAATTATAAAAATTAAAATAATAAAATAAATAAAACAAAGTATAAGTTATAAATTTTATTTTATTTTAATATATAACTAATAAATTTTTAATAATAATTTATTATAAAATCCTAAAAATTTTTAGCATTTTAAGTTATTTATATTTTTTATTCAAAGATAGTTTAAAAAATATTAGCTTTATTTATATAAATATAAAACTTTACAATATATATACTATTTTCAAAAATTTAAATTTAAAACTATATAAAAATTAAGTATAATTTATATAATATATATATTATTTTTTATTAAATATAGTTTTAATTTTTGAATTTGCAAAAATTATAATTAATTACTTATAAGTAAAGTTAATTACTTATATATATATAATAGTATTATATACTAATAAAAAATACATTGTATAAAGTAAAATTTTAAGTAAAGTATATATAAAAATAAAAATATATATAATATTAATTTAGTAAAATTACTAGAATTTAAAATTTTTAAAGGTTTTTATCCTTTAAATAGTGTAGAGCTTAGCTTAATATAAATATATAGTTAGGTTTAGTAGCTGTCTTTACTACTATATAAATAATATATTCTATCAAGAAGGTATTTCCCAAGTTATAAAATACTTTTTTAAAGAATAGGTAGCACTATTTAATAAAGATACCTCATTTATTAAAGTCTACCTCTCACATTTAAAGTAAAAATTTTGACTTAGAACTAGTTAGCTTCCTCTCTTCTAAGTTTTATTTATTTTGTTTAAGAAAAACTGTAAACACAAAAAATATATATTTTTATAACATACTCTTAAAAATGCTTTTCTATGATAACAATATCTATCACTTTTTTAGGAGGGGAGAGTAAAAACATGCTATTATCAACAGAAAAAAGATCATGAAATATTGTTAAAAAAACCATGTATTAATTAACTTGTTATATACGATTTAACAAAAATACAATTAACACCTTTAATTAATATGTAAATGATATAATATACATTATAAAATCGAAATTCTTATAAAAGTTATCACTAATCAATTAATTTCTAATAACTGCCTTGTTGACTGTTGAGGTTGAAGGAGAAACCACAGCAGGAGGGGCTGAAAATTCCGTCATAGGCCTATTGATATCCAAGCCATTAGGATCATAGAACGATGCTGCTGGGCTACTTGAGTTTCCCTTAGTGTATTTCTTGTAATCATCCACAGCCCAAAGCGCGGCAGCAACTGAATTAGTAAAAATAAACAACCAGTTAAATAGAGGAATTAATTCTAAGGCGAATGCAACTGATCCAAAAGAAGCGAATTCCCAATTCTTAGCTTTTACAAATCTTCTAGTTTGAGTGAAAGTCATACCTCTGTAGGGCATAAGATCGCTCAATCTGTAACCCCAAGCATGTACATAACCGTTTATGTAACAGTAAGCAATTTGACCAAAAATAGGTATTAAGTTGACAGGTATGGTTAATAACATAATAAGTATTTGTACTCCAGCGAAAGCTAAACTACCTACAAACATCTTCCAACCCATATTGGGGGCCGGTTTTTCCAAAATAGCCTCTTTATATCCTCTTAATTTGATGGTATGAATGAATACTTGTTCCATAAGTATGGGCAAAAATATTAAAGAAAAGATTATAGTTATAACAGATGACTCGATCAGCATAAATATTATTCCTACTATTATTGATAACCAATGTGGACATCCATGTTTAGTCAAAAAATCGGCAAATGGAGAAATTAATAATGAAAATCCTACTAAAGAAGCTATCGCTACTGCTATGGTTATTAATAGACCACAAAAACATTTTTTCCAAAGAGATGGATGACTTAGGAAATATAAAATTCCTTCTATCGGGTAAGCGGATGCTCGGTGAACCATGTTATATGCTTTTTACCACGAAATCTTAATGTAAATTTAAATCGACTTTGGCGTATACTCAAGTTGGGTTGCTATATTCCTAATCAAAAGATAGTTGGGCTTTATCTTTCTTATTTACACTACGTTGTACAATGCTTTTTCAAAATTTGAAATCTTCAACTCTTTAGATTACTTGTAGCTTAGCTTAGTAATGTTTTCGTTGCCTAATTTACTTAAAATTTACCCGGCAAACCTGCCTCCACTAACTTCAGCTTCTACAGCCTATAATTTTTCGTATTATTGGTAACTGTTTATCATTAAGAAAAATAGCATAAATTTTTAGCTTAGTAATGGAATTTCTTTAGAAAAGATAGGTTTAGTTATGTAAATTAAAGTCTAAATACTCTACACTCTTTAAAGTAAAAGTTAAATATAGAGTTCAAGTAGCTGTAGTTGATTGAAAATTATAAATATTATACTTCTATAATAATTTATATGTATTATAGATATATCATTTTCGATTTAATTAGTAAGGTAAGGTATATAACTTTAATACCAACAAGCTAGAGAATGTTTCCTTAGTTGTAAATAAAATAAGTATAAAAATATTAAAATATATGGTTGCTTGAATTTGATAGCTCATTGGTAAAATTTAAACATTCCAAATAAGGAAATGTGACAATATAAATAAAAAATAAATTAGAACTACAAATTTTCGTAAGTTTGTAATAACCTTATTAAAAATTAAGTATGTGCCAAGGAACATCTAATTGACATTTTAGATCCCGATTTTCAATTTAAATTGGTTATTTAAGAGTTCAAGCAAATACAACGTTATTTATCACCTATATTTGATAGTATTTTAACCATTTGAAAATTATAAATGTAAATTTATTTTCAGCAAATAATATTAAGGAATATGTAGTAATTAAGCCAATTAAAATTAATGATGTTTTAAAATACAATTAGAAATTCAAGCTTCTAAAACAACAAAGCACTTTGAATAACACAGGAATAGATATGTCTTACGGTTTACACGGTAGAAAGCGACAAGTGGTAAGTGAAGCCAAGTTGCTCCAGCAGAAACAGGCAGAAAAAATTCAACTTGAAAACTATCTAAATCTAAACTCTCAGTATAACGAACAGCTATCCACCGATCAGAACGTTATTGAGGTAACTAATAAATTATTATTAGAGAATCCCGATGAGTATACAGTTTGGAACCGACGTAGGGAATCTATTGAAAAATTTGATAGTTTCGATATAAATTTAGAGTTAAATTTGACGTACAAATGCCTATTAATAAGACCTAAGACTTATTGGGTTTGGAATCATAGATTATGGACTTTAAAAAAAGTTAACCTTGAGGAAATCTACAACAAAGAGTTGGAATTATGTCACAAAATGTTAAGTATAGATAGTAGAAATTTTCACTGCTGGGATTATCGTAGGCAGATAGTTACCTTATTGACAAGTTTATTAAACGGTAAAGAGATCCTGAATTTATACTTGAAAGAATTAAAATTTACCGAGTCTAAGATTTTACAAAGTTTTAGTAACATGTCGGCTTGGCATTACCGCCAACAGATATATAAATTTATAAATGGATTGAAAGTTAACGATAGCGAGGACTTTAATAAAGGAAAAAGTAAGGAATACGATATGGAGTTGATCAAAAACGCTATATTTACGGACCCTGAAGATCAATCAGCTTGGTTTCAACATAGGTTGGAATGGAACTTAAAATTAAATAGATTCACTGCTTTGAAATTACCCAAGTTAAATTACAAGCCACTTAAAGATCAGCTTCAACTTAGTTTAGTATTTACTGAAAAAGTTAAACTTTTAGACACTCAATTTACTATTACTATCAACGAAGCTCGTGTAGATAGTGAGGTAAAGTTCCAACCTATTTTTGAGCAAGAATTTAACTTTGTTTACGATCTAAAATTTAATTTGGATTTTAATTTTAATTCCGATATTAAAATTCAATTCAATAAACTCAACTTTGTAGCTGCTGATGGTAGATTAAGTTCAAACTCGGACATTCAATTTCAAGGCAACTTACTACCTTGTATTGGCTTACAATTCAATCATCTTAAACAAGCAACTGTTGAAATATCCGAAAACAAATCAAGCCTTATAATTGACAGCGAAAATCTAGCTGAAGAATTGAATAAAGTTAAGGAGGAGCTCACTACCGACATTGATCTGCTTTTAGAGCTTAATGAGTTGGGTCAAGAGTATAAATGTGAGCTTTGTTTTTAAAATTATTTGCTAACTTCTTTTTACATAGGGCCTTATCTAAGTCTATTATTTTTAAATCGTAAATTCAAATCTTTAGATAAATCTAATTCAAAATCCAAAGTAGACGTAGACAACTTTTATAATTGTTTAATAGAGTTAGACGCTTTAAGAAAGAATTTCTACCAAGAGGTTAAAGTTTTAGATAAGTAAAACATTCTCATTTTAATACACAATTATTTTATATATCCCTGTTTTAAGTTTTTAATATATCTATATTAAACCAAACAATTACGTTGTTTGTTATATTTTAATAAAGTAAAAAAAAACGTTAGATAGTGCTTAATAAAGTGATTTAAGAGGGAGTATAAATTTGATATAGTACTGAATTTTCATCAACTCATTAATATGAATTTAAAACTTTTTATAAAATTTAGTTTTATGTTTCTTCAAAATAAATAAACTAAAATTATTGTTAAATCATCTTATTATCATTATTTGCATAACATTTTAAGAGAGTTAGTAACTAAAGAAAATTAAAAAATATAGTTATCTTTATAAAAATAAATTCTAAAAAAATAGTATAATTTAACAATATATATTAATTATATATATATGTGTCTATCCTTATATATACCTATAGATGTTTTAGAGTACTCTAAAACTAAATAAGATTTAAAAAATTTAATAGAATTTTCCCCATTTATTAATATAAAATTTTTTATAGGTTTTTATTTTTGTTATAATTTCTAAATTAGCATACTAAAATTTTAGCTAATTTTATTAGTTAAATAAAATACTATTAAAAATTTAAATTTATTTAATCTTGAAGTACTTTAGTAAAAAAGTATATTAAATGCAAGTAAAATGTAAAAATTAAAAAAATAAAAGAAAAATAATTAAAAGATTACTTACTAAAGAATAAAATCTAATTTTTATTAATATTGCTAAAACTATAATACTAAAGCTAAAAAATAGTCTTTAAATAAAAAAACTAATATATAGTTATTTAATAAGTAAATAGATTATTTTTTAAATAGTTAAAATTTAAAGTTTATAAAAAGAATAGAAAAATAACTATTTTTAAAAATTAGATTATGAACTATTTATTTACTAAAATTAAGTAAATACTAAACAAATAAACTTTATTTATTAAGCTTTTTATATAATAAAAATTTTATAATTTTTGAAAAACTTTATTAAATATTTTTTAAAAACAAAAAATTTAAGGATAAATATATTATATAAATAATATATTATTTTTAAAAGTATTAGAGCTTTTTAAAAATTAAATAAATTAAAATTTATCTAAATTGTTTTTTTAAAAAAAGCTTAAATAATATAAATAATATATTAAAATTTTAAATACTAGTATAAATTTAGTTTTTTTAAACTTTTAATTTTAAATTTAATAATATATTTATACTATAAAAATCAAAATTAAAAAAAAATACTTATATTAAAATATTGTTTTATTTATAAATAAAAGCTATAATTTATAAATTAAATTTATTTTAAAATAGTTTATAATTTAAATCTTTAAAATTTAATAATTATTTATGAGTTTTTTAAAGTTAAAATTATTAGTATTTTTTATAAATTAATACTTTATAAAGTTTAGTATTTTTTTATTATTTAAAAAAGATAAACTATAATTTTTATAAATTAATTTTATTAGAATATTTTAAGTAAAGCTTTAAATTTTAGATATTTTTAATTAAATTAAGATTTATAATATAATTTATCTAAAAATAGAACTTTTATACTAATTAAATATTAAAATACTACTAATTTACACACTTAACATATAAATTTTAATAATTAAAGCTAAATAAAAAAATATAATATAGTATATATAGTTATATAGTAAAATAAGTTTATAGTTTTTTAAATTGTTAAGTAAATATATATTTTTATAATTATATTATAAAATATTAAAATTAATATTAGTTTTTATATATGTTAAATATAGATTTATATAGTACTAATATAATATTTTAAGCTTATTTAAATTTACTATTTATTTAGCTTAACTATTAATTTATATTATATATATATAAAATAAAACTAAAATAAAGTTTATTATTTATACTTTAAAATTTATTATTACTTATATTTTAGCAAACAATATAATAATTTTAAAATAGTTTTTATTTTATAAATTTAATAATTTTTTAAAATTTTAAGTTGATTAATAATAATTAAGCTGCTTTTAAAAAGTATAAATATTAAAATTTTAAACTAGCTAGAATTTAAAATAAATTTTAAATAAGAATTAAACATTTTAAAAAATACTATATAAAGATAAAAACTTTAAAAGTTAATAGTGTTTAACTATTTATTTTTAATATACTTATTATTAATTTTAAAAAATAAAAAATATTTTAATTTTATATTTAGTTAATATATAAAGTTAGTAATAAGAAATAATTTTAACATTTAAAATATAATAAATTGATAGACTTTTGGTAGTTGTTTATAAAACAATTATATAAAAATATTAAAAAAATGTAATTTTTGAAGTAGAAAAGATATTGAAAGTATAGTTTATTATAGTAGTTTAAAAAAGTTTATATAATAGATACTATAAGTTCTAGCAAATAAAATAAAATGAAAATGAATAAAAATCAACTATTTTAGTAACTAATATAATTTTTAATTTTACTGCTTATATTCATAAAACATTTTTGAATTGATATTTTAAGTAGTTAATGATTCTAGTATATGGTAAAGTTTTTTTTTGATAAATTTTGGTATTATAATAATCAGTGTAAAGGTACTTATTTAAACAGCAATATTGAAACTATGTTTATTTATTCATGTTACTTGAAAATAAGAAGGCAATAAAATCTCTTGAGAAGTGCTATAAACTATTAATTAATTTTTTACTATAAAACCTAATATTATTTGTCTTATCTCTACTATAGAGTAGTAAGTAAAATGAGCTTAAATTATTGTATTGATTAAATTGGAGTTATACAAGTCTTATAATATAGTATCTAAAATCCAAACGTTACAATACAATCGCGCATATTGCACAGATATTCCCATAGCATTGTTTGCGTATTCGGTTAGAACGAAAACTCCAAGAGCATCGATTTATTTGCTTGTCTTGAGAATTGCTTATTTTGCTTTAG
Organism: Capillidium rhysosporum; assembly: GCA_037055185.1. Lineage (NCBI taxonomy): Eukaryota > Fungi > Entomophthoromycota > Entomophthoromycetes > Entomophthorales > Capillidiaceae > Capillidium > Capillidium rhysosporum. Next base: position 78,234 of record JAWQFY010000009.1, read on the forward strand.
CAAATTTAATACTAATAGCTACTCTAAGCATTTCTGAAGACTTAGGTAAGAATTATGTAAGATTTATAATCCATTCAGAATGTTGTAATTGAGCAGTTTATATATCAACTGTTAATTTTCTTTCTTAGTTTATTTAAAATTCCCTTAAATCGAGTGTGAACAGAAATGTGGTTGCAACTGTACTTTAAGTTACAGATTTTGCATTGGATGAGTAGATCTACTTCCACACGTGTATACCTGAGTTTTATCAGTCGAAAATGAATTTTAATATCGGGATCCAAGGCCTACTTATTACGCAATTAGAAACTTTTTTATACAGATTGTATTCGTTTTTTGGTTATATTCTCACCATTACAAATAGTGAGCAATTATCTTAAATATAGTTATGAATTGTTGTAAAAGCTGGATTTCTAAAATAATTTGCCAATTTTATATATTAATTTGGAATCGTTTATAAATAGTAATTTTGTAAACTTCACGTAGTTAAATTGTTAACTTTGCAAACTATCCTTGTTTTTCTGAGATCTAAACTACGTAAATAAAAGTTAAGCCAAAAAATGAAAAAAAAAGTAAAGCTTATAAAGATTTCAGTTAGAATTGATAGAAATCAAGATGTAACTAATTATTCAATAATTAAAAAAAATAATAGATAAAATAAAAAAATCGTTCCTACGTCACTGAAATGAGAGTAATAACTAAAAAGTTCAGATTAGATATCTTGACGGCGACTTGGGAAAATGCAAAAAAAAATTTAACTCAAATATAGGGTCCAATATCGGACGTTACGATGAGAGTTTTGAATAAATCGATACCAGTTATCAAAAAATTTGATATTAAATATAAAATTTGAGAGTACGATATGCATGAAATTCCAATATTAATAATTAATGAGAAAAGACTTCCGATAGAAACTGTACCTTTAGATCAGTATTTTAAAGAGATATAGAAGTACACCTACTTACTAAAAAATACTAATTTGTACGAACTAACAAAAGATTCGAAAGTTTTGTTTCAACTCTAATTTATTTGCTTCCAGTTAATAAGACAGTAGCAGAATTGGATTCTAAACCAGATCCAACCAAGTTTTACATTAGATATTTAATTACCAATCGGAAGGTATAGAGTTAGATACATTATATATATTGGCTATAAGACATAGTACGTCACCTCAATTGCAAACTAATTTGGAACAGAAGCACCACAATCTTTACTTTGATAACAATGAAGAAAAGGAAACGTTAAAATATCGGCATAACGTTGAAGTCCAGTTAAATTCAAGTAGTACTAATAGTATCGTAACGATGGAAAAAATAGTAATACTTTAAACTATGTACTCGTAATACAAATTCCTTTTAAACACAAACTTAAAAGCTCATTTAATTCATCCGCCTCATCTGTACCAAAATTTGTTCCATTAAAGAGTATTTGTTTTACTAAATCCCACCCTAGTATAATTTCTAAACTAGCTTCTAAAAGCCAATCCTTTTTTCCCGTTTTAAGCAATGCTATTAAAAGGGATGGAAACTATCTAGCTAAAGTTACGATTCAATTCCTTAAACCTACCTTCGACGGACTTGTAAACAGACAAACGCTTGGACAGATCGATAAAGTTATGAAAGACACTAAATTTAAAGGTACAGGTTGGAATTCATTAAAGATAGATACACCTATTTAAATCGCTTTCCACAAATTTACGAACCAACAGTCGACAAGTGCTGATTTCTATATTGGTTGCCACCACTTTTTTTTATCTTTCAACTCATTTTCTAAATAATTTTGTACTTATGTTCAAATTGTACGTTAAATACTCAGCAAAGATTTATAGTATCAAAATGTAAATATAAGAAATACAACTAAAAATAAATTGTAAACGTATTTAAAAATATTTTTACTACGTCCAAAATATATCTTTTAAAGTTTAACTGATAGATCAAACATAACATTTGATATCCTTTACTTTTAAACTAAAGTTAAATTGTAACAGCAGTTCTTTATATTTAGGATGTTGTATTAAAGCACATTTTTTTACTCAAAGTATGTGTGTTTATTTAACCAAATTAAATCGATCTTAAAGCTTAAATTTTTATCAAAATTAATTTAATATATAAAAGTTAATTAGCTTTATAGTTGAGTTAAAAAGTTGAATATTTAAGTGAGGTACAATAATTATATAAAAGTTTTGTAGAATAAATCGTTAAAATATATACTGCTATTATATATTCTTTAGTTTGGATTCCCTTTTTTAAACTTATAATTGAAGTTAAAACTGAATTTAACTATCTTTACAGTTTAAACAACATCAAGATCCCATCTCAAAAAATAAAAAATATAAGAGTACAACATTTTATCTAAAAGGTTAGTTAAAAAAAAGATGAAAATAATCTTTATAAAATTGATATTTATTAATTAATATTTGTAAATTTAATAAATAAAATTTAAACAGGGTTACCTAAACTTAATGAATTCCAACAGGTACCTTTAATTTTAGCATCTTTCATAACTCTGTCGATCTGTTCAAATGTTTGTTCGTCTACAAGACCGTCAAAAGTAGGTTTAAAAAATTGAATCATAACTTTAACTGGTTGGTTTTCATCTCTTTCAATAGTACTAAATAAAATGGGAAATTTATTCTCAATTTTAAAATCTGATGTTAAAGTTTCTTTAGCGTTTAAAGGTATTTTTGGATTTCTGAAAAATCTATCGATTAGTGTTTCGATAGATAAAGAGTTAGGGCCAGGAGATAGACGATGTACTGAGCTTATAGGATTTCTTATAGTTCTATGATTGTTTGAATAGATAAAATCAGATTGAGTAAACGAATTAAATGAACTTTTAATTTTGTGCTTTAAAGGAATTTGTATTACGAATAAACAATCCAAATCATCATTATTGTTTTGTATCGATAGGTTATCATTAGAGTTATTCAAGCCCGGTTGAGTTTCAATATTGTACTGATATTTTATAGATTCTTTAGCTCCGTTATTGTTAAAGTAAAGATTTTGATGTCTCTGTCCCAAATTTGTTGGTAATTGAGGTGAAGTACCACAACCAGTTGCTAATATGTTTAGTACATTCGGTTCCATACCTTCAGATTGGTAATTGAACATCTGTATATGAAATTCACATAGAGCTTGTTTTGAGTTGTTATTACCAGTTTCTTTAATTATTGGCAGAAAGCAAGTTTGTGCTGAAACTAAAACTTTTAAATCTTTAGTCGGTACGTATAAGCTTGTACCTTCTGGCAAATATGTATACTTATATATATTTTTAAGATACTGATCTAAAGGTACGATTTTTACCGGAAGTCCTATCTCATTATTTACTAAGATTGGAATCTTATGCATATTGTACTCCCAAGTTTTATTTTTAAAATTAAATTGTTTAATAACTGGCATCGGTTCATCTAAAATTCCTATTGTCATATCTGATATATTAGATCCTGTACTTGGGTTAAATATTTTTTTTGCACCTTCCCAAGTCACCGTCGAAATATCTAACCCGAACCTTTTAGCTATTGCCCTCGCTTCAGTGTCGTATGAAAGTTCCTTTATTTTATCAGTTATTTCTTTAGTTGTTGAATAATTAGTTACATCTTGATTTATATCGGCTTGAACTGAATTATCCATCGTATTTTTTATTTAGCTTCTCTTGTCTTTACCTTGTTAACGGATCTCTTAATTGACAATTATCTGTCTTTACTTTCATTTTTATAGCTGTTCCGTTTCTAAAAATTTAATCCGAGTTTGTTAAATACTTCAACAAATAAGTTGAAGCAGCTGAACGCGCAGTTTAACTACTCAAATACTACTGGGCACTTATACATACTCTTGGTACATATTTTTGTGATTCAAAATGCTTTAGAACAAAAACTAATACTTATATTTAAATAAATGGAATTTGTAAAAATATTTTAATAAATGACGTCAGTTTATATACGTGGAAAAAACAATTAAACTTCCCACCAAAATGTAAGGAACGAATTTAATTAAAAACGAATCAACAATTGAAAAGCAATCGATTTAAATTTAAACAACTAATTTTCTCAATTAATACTTCAAATAAGTACTGAAATACTTTTAGTTAAAAGATAATGCTTAAATTTTTTTAATTTAAAGCTAAATTTAACTTGATTTAAAGTTATTAATTATAATGCTGAATTTTCAAAACTTATCCAAGTAATTTGGCTAAAAATGCTAAGTTTATCTGTTTTTTCTCATTAGATTATTATAAAAATTTAAATTTTAAAATTTTTTAAAGTAAAATGTATTTTAAATATCTTAAATTGTATTATCTCCATTTTTAATGTAAAAATCAATTTAGTTGATAAATTATCAGTTTCAAAAAATAGTTATTAATAATAGTATTATTTAATTTATTTAAAAAAATGAAATTAATAAAATAAAGTTTAATAAAACTGATTTGGTGCTTCTAACTAAAATAAATAAATAATAAAAATAAAGCAGTAAAAGCAGCTCTTACTATAAAATTAAAGTAATGTTAATTGATACAAGTTGTAAATTATAACTACTTAAGTAATTTAAAATAGATTCAAGATTTTAGATTTATATAAAAAATATATCAAAATATGTAAAAAATCTATTTTAAATAAAAAGAAGTGAAGATCTAGTTATATTTTTATAGCATTAACTTACTTTTCTAGTTTATTACTTATTTTAAATTATTAGTAAAAAGAACTTTTACTCTTTTTTCATTTTTGCTAATTAGCATTAAAACTTTATATAAAAATAATTTATCTATTATATATACTTGGAATTATATTTCTATATTAAAAACTAAAGTATAATAAGCAGTAGCTTTTATTTTTATATTTTTAAAATACTAAATACTTAATACTAAAAGCTATTAATATATATATATTTTAGTTTTATATATAACTTTTATTATGTCTATTTATATAAATATACTAGTAATTAAATAAGTAAAATTATTTTTATATAATTTAAAATAATAAGTAATATAACTATTAAATTTATTTTTACATTATTATAATAATAAATAAGTTAATTTAATTTAATTAAATTATTACTTAATTATAATATTATTAAAGTAGTTAGTAAAGTATAGTATATTAAAGTAAATAATAATAATAAATTATACTAAATTAAGTTATTAGATTAATAAAATTATATTTATTATAAAATATATTTTAAAAGTAGTATTTAACTAAAAACTAATAATTGGAATAAAAATTAGTAAAAAGTTTATTTAAATTTAAAATAATTTTTTATAAAATAGATAAAAGCTACTATATATATAATTTAAGTATTATAATAAGCTATATAAGTTTTTATTTTTTAAGGTATATTTATTTTAGCTTATTAATATTTTAAATAGTTTTTTTGAGTTTTAAACTTTGTTGTATTAAAATTTTATTATATTTTAACAGTTATTAAAGATATACTCTTATTATAATAAAATTTAAATTAATACTTTTTAGTATTTATTTTAAAATAAAATATAAATAATTTAAGTAATGAAGTAATTTAATTAAAAAGTTAGTTAAAATTAAATATTTTTTTAACTATTATAATTAAAATAATAATATTATATATTAATTTTATTAAAAAACTTTATATTTTAATATTTTTAATTTATATTAGTATAGCAATATAGCTTTTGAATAGTTTAAAACTTAAATATATATTTTCTTTTTAGTTTTAACTAATAATTATTTTAAAATAAATATTGATATTTTAATTATTATTAATAATATTTAGCATTAACTTATTAGTATAAAAAACTAAAAACACCAATTATTTTAAATAATAACTTTTAAAAATAAGGTATAAATTAATTATAATAGTAAAAAAACTTAATAAAATAAATAAATAGCTATAATAATAGCAAAGCTAAGTAAATGTTAAACTAACTAATTTTAAAAATAAATATATATTAAATTATATACTAAGTAAAAAAATTTAATAAGTAATTTAAACTTTTTTATTAGATTAATAAATAATATATATATATTTAATAAACAACTAGATATAATTAATTTAGTTAAAATATAATTAGTTATAATAAATTAAAATAGCAAAAAATAAAATAAAGGCTTTAAATAAAAATATTATTTATTATTAACTTAAACTTATATATAAATTTAAATATTTTTTAGTTAAATAATTTTAATTAATATTTAAATTTTCTATTTTTAAAATACTTTTATATTTAAGTATATAATTATTATATATATTTTTAAATTTTTTTTTAAATAACTATATAAAATAAAAATAAAAATATAATTAAATTAATAATTTTATTATATAAAAATCTATTATTAATATTTATAAAATTAAATAACTATTAAAAAACTTAAAATTAATTTTTAGCTAATTATTTAAATAAAATTTATCTTAATTTAAATTTTTTATACTTTAGTATAATTTTGGTTTTTCTATTTTATAATTTAATAAACATTTAAGCTATTATTTACAAATTTTAAAATTATTACTATTTATGTTTTAATTAGTTAAAAAACTATATATATATATAAACTATAAAATATAAAATATTAGAAAAAACTTATTTATTTTAGCTAGCTACTTATTATTATTATTTTTATTAGTTATAAAAGTTAAACTAAGTTTTAATAGCTAGCTTTTTATTTTAATTAGTTTTTATTTTATTTTAATTTTTTTAATTTAATAATTAAATTAAGATATTTTAAATTAAATTAGCTATTTTATAAAATATTTAATAATAACTTTTTAAACTTTTTTAAATTTTTATTTATTTATTAATTAATTTAATTTTTTGAGCACTTTTTAAATTATTTTAAATTATTTTAGCTATTAATAACTTTATTTTTATAATATTTAGATAGTATAAGTATTAAGTATTTTTTTAGTACTAAGTAAGCTAAAATTATTTATTAAGTTTAATATAAAACTACTAAATTCTTAATAAAAATGTTAAGCTATTTTATATATATATTCTTTATTAAGTTTTTTATTTTAGTTACTTTTTTCTAAATTAATAAAGTTATACTATTTTTTAAAGTAATGTTATATATATATATATATTATTTAGATTTAAAGCTTATTTTAAATTCTAAACTATTTAATAAGTTAGATAAGTAAATAAAGTATATTTTAGCTTATTTGTTATTTTTAATTACTTTAAATAACTTAACTAAATTATTTTTTTTTTATAATTAGCATTTTTAAGCCTTAAAAATTTTAAATATATGTAAATTTTATTTATTTATAAATATACTGTAGTTTTATTATTACTTTTAAACTTTTTTCAATATATATATTTAAAATTAAGCATTTAAAGTTATAAATGCATTTAAAGTGAAAAAATTTTAAATACACATTTATTAAATAAATTTATAATTTATTTTGTTTGTTTTTATTAAGTTTGAATTTAGTTAAAGTCTAATTTTTTTAGATTTTAATACAATTATACTACCTGTATGCAAACTATTATTTAAATTTGCAAAAATTTTGTTTGCACAGTCTTTTAAATTAAGCATAACTAAAGTACTAATATACATTTGAGCAAATATATATTTGGTACTATAGTATATATATTAGTAGTAATTATTATTTCTATTCAATATAAATATGCATTTAGTTAGGTTATATATATCAATAAAGATAAATTTCTAATTGTTTACCTAACTTTATAAATATAAAAGTAAGAATAAACTTTTTAATATTAACTTATAGATATAAATTATCAGAATCGTTCCAAATATTTTGTTTCAAATTATGTAAAAAGTCAATTATACTATGATTTTATGTTAACGATCTATAGCACTGATATCTATGCTAGCTATAATCATTTATTTCTTATATATTTAAAAAGCTGATATTTTAATGTTATTAAGTATAACTATAATCAGTTACTAAATAACGTATTGGATTCAAGTAATAATTTAAAGTCATAGAAATAAACTACTAGTTAATTTAAAAATACAGTATAAAAGCATTGAAAATTAAACTAATTTCCAGCATATGGCTTAGTGATACGATTAACCCAAGCATCTTTGTCAACAACTAAAGAACTCCAACAATCACCTTTATCTTTGGCCTTATTCATAGCATCGCTGATTTGAGATACTACATCTTCGTTTATAGCTCCATTGCTAGTAGCTTTATAGAACTGGATAGTAACTCTAACTGGGTAGTTAGTATCTCTTTCGATACTCTTATCCAATTTAGGAAACTCACCAAACTGCTTTGTGGAAAGAGAAACGATGGCATCTTCAACGTCAACTGATCTTGCAGCTCTGCGAAAGTTGGTAGTACTCCTTTTTACCACGAAATCACCGCCTGGTGCGCAAGACTTCATTAAAGTTTGAGGGAGAATTTCTCTTTGATTGTATTTCAAAGGTACTTGAATAACAAAAACACAGTTAGCTTTAGCCTCCTCTTCGTCCATAGGTGCAGAGAGATCAGATTTACCCTGATCCAATCGGTGTTGTGAAAGACGCTGTACCGTTAACGCTCGCTTAAATCCACCGTCGTTGAAATAAAGTTTCTGATGCTCGTAACCTTTGGTCGTGGGAAGTTGAGGTGATGTACCACGGCTTGTAGCTAAAATATATAACACAGCCGGCTCATCAGGGTTAGATTGATAGTTATATATCTGTACGTAAAACTCGCTTGGTGCAGGCTTCGAATTACTTTCACCGGTAACTTTATTTACTGGGAGTAAGCAAGCCTGTGATGAAACTAAAACTTTGGAGTCTCGAGTTGGATCGAATAAGTCAGTACCTTCAGGTAAGTCGGTGTACTTATATATCTCTTTGAGATACTGGTCTAAAGGTACCGTTTCTACTGGGAGTCCTTTCTCGTTGTTAACTACTATTGGAATCTCATGCATACCATACTCCCAAGTTTTATCGGCAAAATTTGGCTGTCTAATAACCGGCATAGGTTCTTCCAAAACTCTTATAGTCATGTCGGATATGTTAGGTCCAACACTTGAGTTAAACCCACGTGCTGTGTCCTCCCAAGTAACCGTCAAAATATCCAACCCGAATCTATTAGCTATCGCGTTTGCTTCTGTGTCACTAGGGAGCTTTTTTACCTCATTTATAATATCTTCAGCTGTTGGATGAATTATTACATCTTGATTTGGATTTACTTCAACTGGCATCTTTTTTGATTTTTCAGTTCCGCTTTTTCTTAACAAACTCAACTCTTAATAAATTTGAAGAAAAAAAGTTGGTTACAAATAACTAAACTAGATTGATGACGTTGAACATTTTTAGCATATATTTTTATTCTGGGGTATTTAGAAAAACATTAGTAGAGACCAACATAGAACCTAAAAGATACGGGATGGGATAAGATTTTGAAACTAGAGGAAGAACTCAATAAAAGAAGCACTGTTAGGAAAAGACATACGATGTGAAAGGGGGAAAATAAATGATTTTTGGATCAAAAAGTCCAGTAAATGCAAGCTAAATGCAACTTACTAGCAAAAGTCTAGTTATTAAAATTACAGCAGCAAAACTGTTTTTTCAAATTAAATATTTAACTAAAATGGCAGTAACTTTAAATCAAAGCTTACTTAACGTTTAATATTTATAAGTAATTAAATGTGGTGTTTACAAATGTAGTCAACTACAGTGGTGGACATACATTTATGTAAATATATATCTATATTTAATTTGCAAATATTTTACCAAAATATAGCAATTAAAATTTTAGAAAAGATTATAATAATTTACATATATTTATAATAAAATTCAAAAAATATAGGTTTAGACTGAATTAAAAACATATCAAAATCAATTAAATAAAAATGAGTATATGTTTACATAAATAGTTTTGTAGTTAACTCACTTTATTTATATTTCTAATTTTACATATTTAAATAAAAATATATAAGTTATATATATGTTTTAGTCAATGTGTCTAAAAATTTGAATATTATAAAGAAATAAAAAACTAGTTAGAAACCAATTAATTGTTAAAAAAGATACCAACTTTAAAAATTAAATAGTTAAAAAACTATATATTAAAAAAACTAATTTAATAAATATATTACTAATAATATACTTATATTTATTATAAAGCATTAAAATTTTAAATGTTATATAAAGTTAATTTAATTCTAGTTATTAAAAATAACTAAAAATTAAAAACTATATTTTTATAGTACTTACTAATATTAATAAAGTATAAAATATAACTTATAGTATATTTTAATAAAATTTGCTAAAATTTATTTATATTTAAAAAAAAGAGAGAATTATTAATAAAAATAATTTATTAGTATATTTATAAATATTTTAAAATACTTTTTAAAATGCTTTAAAATCAAATATACTATAAAAATTTTTTAAAAAAATTACTCATTTATATATAACTTTATTTTATTTTTTATTTTATTATTATTTAAATATTTTAAAATAATATATAAAATAAAAAATAATTAAAATTACTTATAAAAAATATATTATATAAAAAAGGTTTATATTTAGCTAAAAAAGTAAAAAATAGTAAATTTAATTAATTAAAAACTAAAAAATAATGTAAATAAGGTAAAAATATTTTGAATAATAGTTAAACTAAGTAAATAATTAAGAATAAAATATATTATTAAAGTAATAATAGTAAAAATTAAAACAAAATTTAAATTTATATTTAGTATTAATTTTTAAATATAATAAAATAAAAGGTTTAAATTAATAAGCTTATTATAATATTAATTTTTTTAGCTATTATATTAGTAAATAAATTTATATAATAATTATAAATAAAGATAACTTTTTAACTAAGTTAATATTTAAACTAAATAGTTTATTTAATTAAAATAAATAAAAAATATAACTATTATTAAAAAATATTTATAATTTAGTTTAAAAGTAAATAAATATTTAGCTAATTAATTTTACAAGAAAAAATTTAATATTAAAGTTAAAAAATAGATTTATATAATAAAAAATTATTATATAGCTTTTTAATAATAAAATATACTATTTTATTAAATAGTTAAACTTAATAAAGTAGCTAAAAATAAATAATAATAGCTAAAGTAAATTATAAAAACTTCTAATTTACTAAAAATATACTAAATTTTAATATTAATTAAATATTAAAAATTATTTAAACAAATAAATAGTTTTATTGGCTATTAATATATAATAATAGAATAGTATAATAGCTATTATTATTTATTTTAATAAAAGTAGTATTAAAAACTTAAAGTAAGCTAAGCACTTATTAAGTCTTAATTTTATTAAAAATATATAGCTATAAATAAAATAAAAGCTTGTAATATATATAACTTTATATTAAAGTAATTATATACTTATATAAATAATTATATAAATAAAATTACTTGATAATGTTTATTATTAGGTAAATTATTATTTTAAAATATAACTAAAATAAATAAAATTACTTAATAACTATTTTTTAAACTTAAATCTTCTTAAATATATTAATTAAAAAATTATAAACTACATTTATATAATTATAAATTATTTAAAATATTTTAAGTTTATTACTATATTCTAAAGTCTTAAAATATTAAATATTTTATTTATTATAGCTTTTATAAACTAGTTTACTTAAAATACTACTTAAAAAATTAAAAGGTTTAAATTTACTTCAAGCTACAGTTTTATAACAGCAAATGGTACTTCATTTATTTAGAGTATAACAGATCCAAAGTAAAATTTCAATGATCGGTACTATAAACTAGAAGCTTTCAGTTAGTTGTAGAACACATTTTTCAAAACTGAATTTAGGGTAGAACATCTATTAGGAAGCTATAAGCTATGTACTGTATTAATAAGTGTTTTACATTTAGACATGTATCCTAGGATGAAAGAATACATTAGCAAAAAAAATCAAAAATGTAGCCCACTTAAGCTTTCAGGGTAGCTTTAAACTTGACCAAACTGACAGTGATCAACTTTAACAATTTCTTGAGTCAGCAAGTAGAGTAAAATTTAACAGCAAACAGACCGAATGATTTTAGTTGCGCTTTGTTAATTCTTTGAGCTAATAGGCTACATTCTAAGTCTGTTTGTTGGGCCCGAGCGTTTCGATTCCAGTTTGGAAGAGGCCGTAGTTGAGAATTTTGTTGTCATTGATATTGATGGTGGGCTTAGCAACGTACAGAGATATATTTAGATGTTTATTTTCACTTTATAAATCACTCCGAATATTTAGTTTGACTTATAAGTTATGTTTAAATAGAATAAATGAACCTCCAATTATACGTTCACAGTCGAAAGTTGCTAGTATGGTTACTAGAAATATAAGTTTAACCAAATAAAATATACAAAATATATCTTGAACTTCGTTTTCATTTATAACCAAGTTAAAATACTTTCCTGTGTTGGCCTGTTTGATTGGATTGTAGAGTTTGACATATTTAGTTCTACTTGGTAACAACCTATTTAATAAGTTTAATCGAAGGTACTGGACATCTTTAGCGGTGACATTTTAATACATATAAACTTTGTACAGAGTAGGCACAACCATAATAAACCATTCCAAAGCTTAAGAGTTACAATCCTTACAATCTCTCTATAACAAAGTTGAAAGGAGGTTTAAGGTATGGATTACTTTGATATGGTTGACTACTGGTGTTAGTAAAATTTTTAATTCAAGGGCTATCAGATAGGCTAAAATCTTGATATTAGTAGAGAAATCTTTCAGAGAGATACTGGTGAACAGCCTGAGCTGCTTTTTGCCAAAGTGAGACGCAGCGGTTGGAAAGCTTCGAACAGCATTACATTTCTTTCGCCTCTTACTACTAGCATCCTTTATATCCAAATATCCTCCTATATTGAGGTATTGGGGCCTGTTGTGTTTTTTGCTTTGAGTAGGACGGTGCCCTAGTTGTGGGTCGGTGAGGATAGATACGGTTACATAAAAGTAACCAAGGATGGCGTCATACCTAAAGTGGATAGTATTTGATATATATACCAGATTCCTTTTAGTTTGATGGTTAAGACATATTATCAAGGTGGTTTTGTCGAAACTTACTGGGAAGGAATGGTTGTAGGACATTGCAGTGTCGACAGCTTCCAGTATTTATAAAGAAATTAATTATTAAAACGAATAATTAACTCGAGAATACTTGAATTGAGTTGAGTTTTCGATCCTGTTGGCAGATGTTACTCATTTATTATCCACTTCTTTGGCATATAAAGCACCTTCAAACTCAGTAGCTCCTTTAAACCTACCCGATCTATTACTAAGTTTGATAATATTGAGAATAATTGAATATCACTCGCTATAGTAATCTGAGCAGTCTCCACAATGTTCCTAGAAAAAATTTTAAAAGCATCAAAGTTAAATATTTACATCTGAGTGAAGTTGACTGAGCTGAGGCAGGAGATCAATTCGGTATATATTAGATTTAAAGTTAATATGAGTTAAATACATTTTAATTAGTTTAGTTTAGTTACTGAGTTGAAATAGAACATCTAAAAATTGATAAGAAGTTGTTTATTACTGCATATTTAAGCTGTTCAAGTAAGCCTATTTCTCCAATATGCATTTGGTTATTCACTTTAAAAGTTAGACTTTGATTTTTATAGATACTTTGCTATTCGATCTACATATGATGACTGATCCGTCGCCTTCGGTAGCTAGTGAGATGTCGCCGAAGATCTCTTTCAGCTTAACTTAAGTTGCTTTTTTATGAAACCGAATAGACTCTCAGTCTAAATAGCAAAGAACATATTGTCGTTACTGAGTTTAACGGCTTCGTTTAATTCATGCTTATAGCCCATTTCAGTTTTCCTTATTTGGGATTATGAGTTTTCTTAGACCATTAAATGTAGTTGTAATCAAAGAACTGTTTATGCACGGTTCAGTTATATCACTGAATTTAGATTTCTTTATTTAAAATTTCAAGTACCGTTAAACGTCCGTTTTCATAAGTATGATTTGAACCTTTTATCTTGTATCTCTAGGTAAACAAACTATTAAACTATAAATTGTTTAATATATACTTTATGTAATCGATAACTTCTCAAAAGCGAACTTAGCATACTAAGCATAATAAAAATGATTGAAAGGGAATTAATTCTACAAATTCATTTATTGGAAAATCTGAATTATATTAAAAATAAAACATTCTACTTTATCAATATCTTTATAGATGCAGTATTGAATTAATGAATTTTTACGAATCTAACTAGGCTATTGATAAGTGGTCTATATCGATTTGAAAAATCTGTAGAACTTTCAGTTTAAACCTGATTCGATATAGAAGTGGGTGAGTAAATTGACTGTGAAAAGTAACCTTGACTACAAACACGATGATTAAGGCATAGCCAACTTTTGACACTTTAGTTATCCTATACTATTAAATTTTACGTTCATTTACATTTTTTAACCGTTCTTTTCAAATCAATTACACCTCCAAACTATTATGAACAGCTTTATAATCAAAAGGATGTTAAAAATTTTCGTATTCATTAGAAGCTAATTCATAATAACCTCTTTCGTAACAGTATCGATAAATTAATCTTCAATTATATATACTATTTTTTGTTTCTCTACGTACTTTATTTTCCTTTTTCTTGACTGTCAATGTTTTAAATATCTAATCTAATTTCGTAAGCATCTCTAAAATATTTGTAGTTCAAAGTTTATGAAATATTTATCATACTTCAAAGATTGATAACAAATTAGAGCAAATGATACTACACCTGCACTTCGGATAATTTTAAATGTTGATCTAGCTCAAAATTAACAAAAAAATCTTTGGAATGAGACAGTTTACGTCTCGAGCAGGTTTAAGGATTTTAGAAATTTTTATTTCTTGAAGTTTAAAAAGAGCTAATAAATCCTCTTTTACTTAAAGGCTACTTACATTATAAGTCAATTCCTTCAATTTTATCTAATCCTGAAGCCGAAAAGAATTGGCATTCAATCCTATATTCGAAAAATATCAACCAAAATCAATATGGAAAGTAATAAAGGTAACAAGCGAGGTACGATCGACCAATACTTTAAACCAATTAATAAGAAACCTACAACCACATCAACTGTATTAACTGAAGAGATCGTTCCGATAAACGAAATTGTTAAAGAAACTAATGGTAATGAAGAAGCTCATCTAACTCCTACCATATCGAGTATTTTTAACCTCGAGAAGGAAACTATGGAAAAAGGATGGCTTAAAGTTTTGAGCCCAGAATTCGAAAAACCCTACTTTAAAAAGGTAACGATATTTTTTTTATCTATCAATTTATATTTTTTGTAGTTAAAAGATTTCTTAGCCAAAGAAAAATCCGAAAAAAAAGTAATATTCCCTCCAGGTAACCTTTTATTTAGATTGAAAATATACTAAACTTTTATTAGAAACTGAGATTTACAGTTGGTCTACTTTAACACCTTTAAACAAAGTAAAGGTTATAATAATCGGACAAGGTATCTGTTCATAGTTCGGCCTTATTTAATTTTTCTTTCTAAATTTTTAGATCCTTATCACAACACTAATCAAGCACATGGTAAATACTTTTTTTCTATATTTATTTAAAATTGGTGTAGGTTTATGCTTCAGTGTTGTAAAAGGTGTAAGACCACCTCCATCCCTAGTTAACATTTATAAGGAACTCAAGAAGGAATACCCCGAATTTGTTATTCCTAACCATGGGTAGTTAGATAAACTCGATATTAAAAACTAACTTCATTCTTCTCAAATTATTCAAAGATATCTGGCAGAGTGGGCAAAGCAAGGTGTACTTATGCTAAACGCATCCCTTACCGTACAAGCTCACAAACCGAACTCACACGAAGGGCAAGGTTGGGATTTTTTCACCGGTAGGTTTATATTTATATATCGAAAATTAAACAACCGTATCGATAGATGCTGTTATCCAACATTTAAGTGACAATTCACAGAATTTAGTTTTCATACTTTGGGGCAACTTCGCGCAGAAGAAAGGTATCCGTATCAATAGTGTACGTTAAAACATATATTGTATAAGTAACTGAATTTTTAATCTTAGAAGAAGCATCTTGTACTTAAAGGTGTTCATCCTTCACCTTTCTCCGCAAATAAGGGATTCTTTGGGTGTGATCATTTCAAAAAGGCTAATGCTTACCTAAAGGAACATGGTAAAGCCCAAATCGACTGGTGCAAACTAGACTAAAACCTTTTACCATTTAAGCTTCGAACTATAAATTTACTCAAACGAATCAATTTAATATATATTTACGTTTTATTTGTAGTTTTAATTAAATATTTGTTTTATATATATATAACTATGATTAATTAACGAATACCAGGAGCTACATTAGCGAAATACCATTGCAGGTAGGAAGTAGAAGTAGGAGCTAACCAACCCATGATACCCATATCATCTTTAGAATCTTTTCTACGGCCAAACAGTTGCTCCATAAGTTTCAAAGTTTCCAGAAACATGTTATTCATACGCCAGACTTCTTCCCCGACTTTGAGGTACCTTTTCATAGTCCTTAATCTGGGCATAATTTCGGGACCACACCTTTGATTATGCATCATATTAGAGTAGATAGTAGCTGCGTTGAATATGGCAAAGGAGGTGTAGACGTCTAAGAGTAGATTTTCACACCCTTGGAAATCTACCAAAACATTTGAGATGTGGTTAGCAGCTTCGTAACACTGGTCGGCCGAGAATTGTTCGGAATCGGTAATCTTTTTGTTACTGATACCGTGTGCGATATTCGACCTATGCAGTAATATTACTATTAACCAAAATATACAGTGAAGTTGGGCACGTTTGCAGTGATGTAGATCCGGTTGATCTTCAACGTTAGGGGTGAAAGTTTTATACCTGAGTTCCTCGGGTAGTTGCTTGTAGTACTGGCTTAAACTTTTGTTGAGACCTTCCAGTTGGTCGTTGACGGTTTGGTTCATAAACCATTTGCGCAGATGCCGATGCTGCGTAAATTTAAACACTTCCCGCCAGATTGAGAATAGAGAGGCCAAAAGTTTAGAGAAATGACGGTTTCGCAGATCTTCACCGGGTGACCAGAAATCACTGTCACATGGTAGGTTGACTACAAAGTCTCGACTATCGATGCCTAGAGGTCGTCCTACCAAAGTTGATGAAAAGGTGTCGGTAGCTAAACACTCCCACCACAACCTACGCCTAGCTTCTAACTGGTACCACCGCAATATAGCCGAATTGTTAGGGTTGTAAACCATCACGCTGTCCACGAAATTTAACCCTACATACTGGGCGGCTCTATGCGTTATTCCTAAATAATAAGCTGCTAATTCACCTTTCCCAACCATGAACTGATAGCATCCTAATAACAGACCGGCCTGTATCACATTAGCGTTTGGTGCCCTCTCACACTGCTGTTTAAATAAGTGGTTCGCTACCGACGCAAACTGCATACCAGCAGGTTCTTCACGTGAATCGAGCACTAAAAAATAAGAAGAAAATTTGGAGGCGATAGAACACATAGATAACAACAACACTTGAGGACATTGGTTTAACTGGTATAACTCAAGGAACTTAGGCTTATAAACAATGTCGATAAACCGTACAACTTTATCAAAATAAATACCGATCAGATGATCGAACATGACTTTAGTGTTGTCAAAAGGCTGGGGACAGTAATCGAAAGGTACTTGGCTACCGGCCGGTTGCCCTTCCTGATTATTATTATTATAGGTAGGCTTAAAATTTCCACCACCGTTAATCAGATCTAAAGTAGGAAAAGCTAGATGTGAAAAATTGAAATCTAATGTTGGAGTAATTAAGAAATTTTCATGTAAATGATTAAATTCTATTTCGTTTATAGCAGTTAAATTTTGACTGTCAGGTTCCACTTTATCGTATAGTATATCATGTAACCCTTTTATCTTCTTTTCCAAACTTAATATGTAGTCGTTCTTACGTCCATTCGGTATTTTCTCTAAACTGTACTTGCAAACATGTCCTTTAGTCAAACACTTACCACAGCTAGGTCTTTCCATATCACATCTGGTTCTACGTTTCCTACATAGATCGCAAGCTGAAGGTCCCCTCCCACTGTTTTTTTCTTGTGTCTTATCATCCTTCGATCTTTCATCTTCCGAACTTCTGGTCGAGTTTAAATCATTATTTTCAGTATTTTCATTATCCGCTGTGGTTTCAACTTCCGCTTCGCCATCCCTAGCCTTCTTTAAATTTATACCACCATCATTCGTTCTATATGCTGAACCTTCTGCCATATTTTCGGATTTTCTGCAACTTCAATATCCAAAATTTTCAACTTGTCAACTCGACTTTTTAAAACATCCTTCATTTCTTTTTATACTTTTGAACCACAGAAAATAACAATTTTGCAGGTTAGGAAGGGAAGAGAAATAAATTCAAATATATATTTTATAACAAAATTTGCGATAACAGAGTTGAGGATATTCAACAATTTCAAATCTATTTTGGCTTTAAGGAACATATGAAATTAAACTTATTTTTAATAACTAGATACTCTTGTTACTATCCAGTTTAATATGGATGTACATCAAATTGTAGTAGCCATTCCAGCGCTACTATACTTATTATTTATAAGCTTTCTGCCTTAAAAATAAAAACTTGTAAAAACATTTACTTTTAAATCGGATATATATATATATATTTGCTTTTTATTTTAAATTTAGTTATATAAATTTTATAGTGTTAATTTTTAAAATTTTATATTTAGTTTCAAAATTAAGTATTTGTAATTTGATTATTTTATTAATTAGAATGTTATAAATATAATAAAAGTGTTTATATTTAGAAAATTGACTTTAAGTAATTTCATATTAATTAAAACTTAGCACTTAAGAGATAAATAAAATAAAAGTTATCAACTAAGATTAAAAATAGCTTTTTTAAAGCTACTATTTATAACATTACAAGTTATATAGTTTAGCTTATCTAATTTATTTATTTACTAATATTTATCTTTCTTAGTACTTAGATTATTTTCTCTTAATTTGTACAGCAATACCATATTATTAATTAACTTTAACTACCACTTACCCAACTTGGCATATTAATAACTATATATTATATCCTTTTTTTAAATTTAATTATTTATTGGCTATATATATAACAAATAATAAATTTTTTAATTAGTATAATAGTAAACTATATAAAATGTTAAGTTATGATTAGCTATTTTATAAAAATAAAAATATGAAATAATATAATTTAAACCTTTTCTAAATTTAAATTTAAGTTATTAAAATAGTTTTAAAAATATACTTATATTATATAATAATAAAAAGTTAATTAAAGTAGCTAAAAAACCTAAATATACTATATAACTTTATTTTCTAAATATATACTTACTTCAAAAAGTTAATATTAATTTATTAGTAGTAAAAATAATATAATTTAAATAAATTAGTCTAAAAATATTATAATATTTATTAACTAATAACTTATTAATAAACTAATTTAATTATTTTTTAAATATTTAAAAAAGCTAAAATAGTTAAAGTATAAATTTAAAAGTTTTATAAATATTAAATCATTAATACCAAATAATTATCATATAAATAAAAAGTAAAATATATAACTATTATAAAAAATATATAAGTTAATATATATTTTTAAGTAGTAAAAAAGCTTAAATAATATAAAAGCTAGTAAAAATTAACTTTTTTTTATAATAAAATAAAATAAAATAATAAATATTAATATATACAAATTTTATTAAATTTAAAAGTACTACTACTAAAAAAAAATTTATAAATATAGGAAAAAATATATAATATAAAATTGCTATATAATAAAAAGTATATATTTTAAATATAAAATAATAATATATAAATATAAATCTATTAAATTAGCTAATATTTATTTTAATAATAACTAATATATAGTAATTTAACTAATACTATTTTAATATATACTAACATTTTAATTAATTAAATAAAAATACTATAATAATAATATTTAAAATAAGTTACTTATATATATTAGTATAATAGAATATTTTTAAAATATTATAAATATTAGCCTAATATTTATAGTTTAAAAGTTTAGTAAATTGCTTTTTATGTAAATTTTGCTAATATAATACTTTATTTAATTTTTTTATAATTTTATAATTTTATAATTTTATATTTAAATTAAAATAATTAATATATAATTTACTATATACTAATTATTATTATTATTTTTAAACTTAGTTTAAATTAGTTAAAATAATTATATCTTTAACTATAAAGTTAAAAATTAAAATTTTCTATCTTTAATTAACTTAATATAAAATTTATACTTTATTTTAAGTTATATATATATTAATAAATAAAGGTATAAAAATATATAATTTAAAGTATTAATTTAGTTTTAAAGTTATTAAAAAATTATTATTTTAATATTAACTTTATAAATTTATTTTTATTATAATATACTTATAAACATTAGCAAGCACTTACTAAACAAACTTTTTATTTTTAAATTTTAATACAATCAGTATAAATTAATAATAATTAATAATTTAACTTACTAAATTTATTATTAAAATTAAAAAAATTTAAAAATAATGATAAAAATATAATTTATTAATATATTAAAAATTTTTAATAAGTAGTTCTAAATCTACTAAATTCAATATACTAATTAAATCTATTATGTAAATTACTAGTATATCTTAATAGCTATTTTATAGTAAGTGTATTAAAAAAAATTAAAATTCTTTGCTATAAAAACTTTAAAGTATGTGGAGATTCAGCATATTTATCTAAATTTTGCTAAATTAAAGCCCAAATATTCTTAATAGGATTAAGATCAGATAAGTAAGATAGCTATTCAAAAACATTAATTTTTTTTTTAAGTATGTAGTAGTAAGAATAGCTTTATGAGGTAGTGCTTTATTATATATTAGAATAGTACAATCAATTAAAATTTTTGTTTTTTTAGTAAAAAAAATATAATATTTACCTAATATTCTAATATAGCTATCAGCAGTAACTAAATTATCTATTTATATTAATTTTAACTTACCAAATATATTTAGCATACTATATATATTAACTTTAAATCCTCTAAAATAGTTGTGATTATTATAAGTATAATAATTATAAGCTAATACTTATCTAGACTAATATATTACTTTATTATTATAAACTTTAAATTTAATAAAATAACATTTATTAGTCTAAATAATTTTTAATAGCTGGTTAGAAGTTTTCAATAGTATATTTCTAGAATATTGTAAACATTTATTAATTACTTTAAATGTAATTGCTTATTTTTAACTACTTTTATAGCCTTTAAGCTTTAAGCAAATTAACAATTTATATATTTTTTAATTAGATATTTGCTTTTAAATTTAGTCTTCTAGCTAAGCTAATTTATTAGCTTTAGTATTTAATATACCATTATTATAAAAGTTTATTAATTCATCAGTAATCTCTAGTTTAAATATTAGTACTTATTTTTTTGGCCTTATATCAAGTACTTTTCTAATATTACAACTATAAATTCTAATAAATGTTAGGCCTATTCTTAAAATTCTTGCTATAGTATTTATATCCATACCTTCTTTAGTCATATTAACAATGGCAAGCTTTTGTTCTTAAATTAAAATTTTATGTACTATTTTAAATTT
>JAWQFY010000010.1:0-95724 GCA_037055185.1 Capillidium rhysosporum
TTGTATAAAAAAGTTAGTAAATAGTAATAAAGTAAGATTAACTTTATTATTAATTATAGTAGCAATAAATATAAATGCTTAGTAAGCAATATAGACAAGCAAGATTAGTGGAAATTTGGCAATAAAATTAATATATATTTATAAGTAGTTTAGGTTACAAATAGCAACAACTGCAAAAACTGCAAACTATTTGGTAGTAAAAAAGCAACTAAATTTAATGTATAGAATTTGTAAGAAAAAATAAAAGCATTTGTAATTTTGAATAGCCTTTACATTTTCAATAAAATAGAAAAATAAAAATAAAACAAAAATAAAAAACAAATAAGAATATTTTACTATAGTATAGCAATGTTAACTTTGTAAATAATTTAGTATATTTAAAGTGATTTTATAAAAATTTGAATTGTTGGCTATTATAATTTAATATATATTAACAAGGTAAAGTTTTTTATTGATTAGCACTGATAGCTATACTAAACTTATTTTTAAATACTGGACTTATAAAGTTTTTGATTAAAAATAATGGAACAAAGATTATTTTTTTATTTAAAATTTTAATTAAATTGTTACTATTTGTTGTATAAAGTTGTTGAAATGAATTTATATAAATTCATTATCTAAAATAGAAGATAAAAAAGATAAAAATCAAATAAGCTTAGTGAAAAAAAGTAAAAAATGATGAGAATAATTATTAAGTCAGCAACTTATAAAGTTATTAAATAATAGAATGTTATAATATAATATAAAGCTATTTATTTAATATAATAAAAATAGCTTTAAATATTTTAAAAAGAATTTTTTAAAAACTTTTTTATAAAGTAAATTAAGTTAAACTAGTATAAAAACCTATCAAAATTTTAAAAAAATACTTTAATATATAAAGTATTATTAAGGTAAAACTTTAATATACTATAATTTTATAGTTTAATTAAACTAATTATAAATATATCTTTATAGTAGCTAAATTAAATATAGTATATATTATAAATTTTATAATTAAAGTTAAAACTTTAATATCTAAAATAAAGTTTCAAATATACTTTAAATAAAAGCTAATTATATAATAATATATATATTTAATATATACTTATTTATAAGAATTTTTATAATTATTAGCTTATTTTTTAACTAAAATAATTAATATTATACAATTTTTTTATAATTATATAATAAAATTTTAATATATATTTATAATATTATTATAGTAATATATTTTAAAATAGTATAAGTAGTAGCTAAAAATAATAAACTTAAAAAAAAATATTTACTATATAATAATAAATATATTTTTAGTAATAATTTTTATTTTTTAAAAGTTTTTAATAAAGTAATAAGTATTATTAGCTTTTTAATATATAAAAATAAGTATATATATTTAGTTAATTTTATTAGCTTAATTTATTTTTATTTAATTTTTGAAATTATACTTAGCTACTTTCAAAAATTAATAATAATTTATTTATAATAAATATATAAAATAAATCCAAAATTAGTATTTTTACTTTTTAAATACTTATTGCTAATTTTTTTAAAAAATAATAATTATAAAAAAGCTAAACTAACTTTTATTTAGCTAATTAGTTAGAAATTAATTTTTATTATTATTATTATTTTAAAGTATTTTTTTAAACTTTAATTAAAAATAACTTTTACTAAATTTATTAAAAGCTTTATACTTTTAAAATAATAAAATATAATATAGTTAAAATAATTAAAATATTATAATTAATAATAAGTAATATTACTATTTTACCTATTATTAATAATGTAATTTTTACAAAAATTTTAAAAAACTTAAGTTTTCAAGCTTAATTTTATAAAGTTTATAAAGTTTTTAAAAATATTAGTATATAAAGATTAAAAAGTTATAAAACTTTAAATCTTTTATAAAAAATTTTAAAAAATAAGTTAATAATAAAGTTTTAATTAAATAGTTTAATTTTATATTAGTTTTATTTTATTTTTAATTTAGTTAGCTATATAGATATTTAAGTTTAAATATTTTAATTTTAATTTTTTACTATTATTTTATTTAGCTACCTTTTTAATAAAATAGTTAGATTAAAATTATATTAAAATAGTAGTTTACTTTTAAGAGTATTATGTTATTTATTGAACTAAATAAAATAATAAAAAGAAAAGTAAAAGTATTTTTACTAAAAATATTAACCTAAATTATTAATACTACTATATATACTTATACTAATTTCTACTTATTTTTAACTCTACTAGTTATAATTAAAAGTAAAGTTTAAAATAAATTAAATATAGTGCTGCTTATTTAAAATACTAAGTAATTCTATCTAATTCTAATTTTAATATTTAATTTACTTAGTTTGATAAGTATAAAACCAGTTATTTTTTTATTACTTTCTAGTTTTTAAAGTTTAATAATTAGTAATTTAGATAAAAAAATAGTTATATTAAATATTGTAGCTATTTAGCTTTATATAAGTTACTTTTTTTTTTAAGATTTACTTTACTCCTTTTTAGCTTTTTTATTAAATATTTTATTAAATAGTAGTTATTATTACTATTCTTTACTTTTATTTTTACTAATTTAACTTACTTAGACTAAACTAGCTTAGTTAATTATCATTATACTTAACTACTTTATTAGAAATTAAAGTAATATAAAAGTTAGATTTTTTTAACTTTACTTTTTAAAAATATTGTTTTTATCTTTTAGAGTTAGTTAGCAGCCTAATTATTATATTAGTATTTTAAATTTAGTATAATATCTTTATTAATTTAATAATTTTTTTTAGTTTTTTAAAAATTTAATAATATATAATTATATATTTTACTATATAAAGATATTTTATTTTTAAAACATCTTTTATTATTACTTTTTTTAAATAAAATTTATAATTTTATTACTTTTTTTTTAACTAGTAACTTTATTAAAAATTCTTTATATAGAAATAATAACTTTATCTAAAATTTAATAAGTAATTTACTATTAGTTTAATTTAATAGCTATATTATAATAATTTTAATACTATAATTATTTAAAAAAAATTAAAAAGTTTTTACTAATAAATTATTTAAAAAGTTTAATAGTTACCTTCTTTTATTATACTTTTATTTTTAATATACTTTTATAAAAAATTGGCAATTTATTTTTAATAATCAATCTAGCTTTTTTATACTAACTAGTTATATTAGTTTTTATTTAACTTCTCTTTATTATTATTTTTTTTAGGTTTTTTTTAATTAAAACTTTTAATAATAATATAAAATTTATTAGAAAACTTATAAAAGAAGTTGTTAGAAAAAAAAAATTAAATGCTTACTAATTTTTATATATTAGTAGGTATTAAAATTTTTTTAAATACTTTTCTTAGTAGTTTAGCCTATTTATAATCTTTTAGTTTTTGTTTTTAGTATAAAACTTTGCAATACTTAAATATTAGAATTTTTATTGATATATTTTACTTTATTTCTATTTATTTTTAGAAATTTGTTTTCCAATTAGAAAAAATTAATAAAGCTAAGCAGCATCTTTAAAATTTTCCTAGAAAAAATAGAAATTATTTATTTTCTAAATAATAAATTAATCTAAAAGCTTCTATATAAGTTTAGTTTATATTTTCTTACTTTACCTCTAAATAAAATATTTAAAATATTTAAATAATTAAATATTTTACTATATAAAATACTAGTTGCTATGGATACTTAGAACTTTTTTCACTAAATTAGGTTAATTTTCTATCTAGAATTGATTTAAAACTGCCTAACCTTACCTTTATAGAAAGAGAATAAGCTACTTTAGTAACCTTCCCACCTAGTAACTCAGATTTATTCTAAACTTGAGATCAATATATTATATATATATTACTAATTTTTAGCCAATATTATCAGTCATTTAATTTTTATTTAATTTTTGACATTAAAATAAACTACTTTTGAAAGTAGCCAATTGTATATGTATTTTGTAAGATTTTAAAGCTTTAAATATGGAAAAGTATAATTAAATCTAAATTGAATGCTTTTGAATTATTTAATTATTTAATTAAAATTTACATTTTTACTTTTTGATGAATTTTATTAACATAAGTAAAGCTTCAATTGTTTTTCCCATATTCCAAAATGAAATATATCATTTTTAAGACTGCTGATTTGAATTAGATAGATCAATTTTTAAAATTTACAGAATATAGCTTATAAGAGATATAAGCAATCAATACAAAACCTATTATGATAAAATCCTTATCGTTCTAAGTACCCATTTAAATAAAATTGGGTTTAAATTTTTTAATAATTATTATGTTTTTTTAAAACCGTGACTTCTACTAGGCACCATCATTTCATTAGGGTTAATGAACATAATTATTGATTTTCTATAAAATATAGTGATTTACTAAAAAATTATGTATATTTGAATCCAAAATAAATTAATACTAGATTTGAAATTATACACCAAACCAAATAGCATAGTAGAAAACTTTAACTTTTGAAATTAGAGAATGTAGAGTTACGAAATTTATATATTCACAGGTAAAAACTTTTATTATAATTATTTGAAACAAATAAAAAAACTAATTTACGATATTTTTAATTAGATTTACACATTTAAATTTTCACCTTATTTTCTAAATAAAAAAATAGTATTGGACAGGTGTTTTAAAAGAGAGTCAATAGTTAAATCTTCACTAGCTTTACAGAAACGGTTAGATTTAAAACTGAAATGATTAAATATTTGGTATTAAGTACCTGTATAGTTCTCGATGGTGTAGATTCAATTCAAACCTAAGTCTATAGTTAAATAAAAGATATAGTAAATTTAATTTCAACTAGCAATAAGGGGTTTGGTGCGCGAGATATAACTCCCAAAGTAGTGAGAATTGTTAAACTTATACATTAATTTAAAATTAGGCAATTGAACCTATGCTAGAACGTAAAGCATCTAATTTGGCTTTAAGTATGTAAAATGCCTAATTACAGAAAACTCCCACAGCTTTGTTGTTACGAAAGTATGTGGTTCAACAGGTACTAGTTTGAATGCTACGCTACTTGTATTACACAATAGCTGCATAGAGAGCTTGTAAAGTATAATGAATTTATTACCTCACACTTAGATCTATTAGCTAGTGATTACGCGAAAACTTTCATAAACAGGATAATAATATTAGAGACAATAGTAGTAGTAATAAACAAACGAAGCTACTTAACAGGCAGCTTCTAACAAAAGGTGTAGATGTCACTATTCCGAAGCCGTGGGAAAAAATGTTGACCAGTCTAAAGGTCTAGGACCAGATAGACCTTCATTTAAATAAACCACTAACTATATTGTAGCTGCATTCGGAGCACATAAATCCACATTTGTTGCGATTTGCAGATGTTTTAAGATAGAAAGGAACGTAAGATGATCCTAATTGAAGAGGCAAATCTTATTATAAATTCTAAGATCTTTGATTATGTGTTGGCAAAGAAGGTATTCACCAAAATAAACGTCCCTAATTTGGACGTGAGTATCATGGAAGGGTATACAGTACGTTCTATCTACTAATTAGGTGTGTCCGAAATACGCCGTCAAGTGAGATTGACTGAGCCAGTAGATACGATCTACCAGCTGGGAGAGTAAAGTGACTAGAATGACTTCCGGTGATTCGTTACCGCTTGGTAACGACGCAGTGGCTATGAAGGATACCGGGTTAATCAAATCCGATGACGGCAGTAACTTGGGGTTAAAGGTGAATATCAGCGTGGACGAAATTAAAAAGTGGTATCATGTACTCTCCAGGAGTTTCGATTTCTAAAAAGATATCCAATTCGTGAGTAGTGGCAGTAAATTTAACAACCTACTTCTGTTCGAGTTAAGGTTGCTGGCTTCAACTTATATGAGACATGTAAGTAATCAATAACTTGTTCTCATAGACTGATTTTGTATCCAAGCAGGTCAAAGCTTATAAGAAACCAATAGAAGATATACTTTCCACGGGTAACGAATTGCTCGATCTCGACCAGGATTTCAATACCATGAAACTGGTGCCAGACAATGGATACAAACCAACCTACATTGATCCACAATGTTAGATTTCAAAGCGGTAAATTTGAGTAGTATGGGTAATGCTTATACTTCACTCAAGATTATATTATTAGAGGCCTTAAAGGAAATGTATATTTTGCTATTTTCGGAGAGCATACAATGAAGAAAAAAGATCTGATCAAGTAGTTGGCTACTGAAGCTAACTTTCTGTGCAGTTCACCAAGGTTCAGCTCAAGCCAATAAAACCAAACACTTTTGCAATCTACTACCCCGTTCAATCGAAAGAAGTTAAATTAGTGTTTGGATTATCTGGGAATTAAATCTCTGCTTCAATTACATTCTACCTGCTTGTCTGCCCTACGCAATTACAGTTATTTGGCGACACTGTTGATGAAAAAAAAGTGCAGGTATGGCCGAGCCACCGTTTGGAAATGGATTCCAAGCCCGAGTTCCACAGATGTAGTGAAGTTTGATCTGGATAAGAGCTATAAGGGTATTTCTACTGCTGACCAACGTTTCTTATGGTTACGCTTGGTATTCCAAGCTAACGACTTTTTCCAATTATCCTCAGTACTTCATTGGAATCCATTTGAAAACAAGAATTGAATGGGAGCTCTAATACATTAAATTTGTTACATAAATCGGCCTATTTACTTTTAATTCATTTCTTTTGTATTTAACCTCTACCTTCGTTGATCCAACGTTCTTTGATTTTCTCTAACACCCTGACAATTTCCTCAGCATCCTCTACGGTGTTAGCTTCCAGATCATAAGTTTTGGTATCGTGGGCACGTGCTATTTCCAGCTTGATCCTACGCCTAGGTTTACGGGGCAACCTTATATCTCCCATCTGACCAATGTGGTAAGAGGAAGTCTTAGTGGAAGCAGACTCCGATAACTCTCCGAAATTAGATTTGACTCGGAACATAGAGTTGGAATTACCTAAAACATTGTTGAACAAGGATGCCCCGTGCTTGTTGTCGGGTGGAAGCAAGGAAAGATAGGACCCATCAATAGCTAATATCCGCTCCTGCTTAGACACGAACATAGGCATCCTTCTAAATACCACGTACTGCTTGTAGAAATTGTAGGACCCTACTCCGTGTACCTTGTCGTCCAGCCTGTACAAATTAACGGCTAATCCATTGTTGATAGACGGTTCCTTGCGTATCAACGTGAGCTCGGTGATACCTAGAAGCGCATCCAATGTGGCGTTCTGGTCCAGGGCATCGCGTGCTTGCGATGAGGCGAGTTGGTACTCATTGGGGTGTAAAAGCCACTTCCTACATACTGTTAATCGCACCTCATCCAACCGAGTATTTCCGGCTACGTTCATGGTGGTGGTATTCTGGATTCCGTTCAAGTTCAACCACTGAATCTTGATCAACTGCAACGGTCCCCCGTAGTTAGACAAATTGTTTGAGTTTATTGGGTTCGTAAACGGATAAACTGATGGATTTGTAAGGGTAGTATCAGAAACGACCTGGGCCGAAGCGGACTGTGTGGGAGTCGATACAGGAGCCGACACAGGTTTAGTTACCTTGTTTATGTCCACTACTCCTGAAGGTCCTACTGGAGTCCGTCGAGCGCTGATGGGGTGGCGTGGCGGTACTTGGTTGGCAAATGTACTACTGTTAATAGCCTGTCTAGCTTGCACCTTGAGCTGCGCTTGTTCATTAGATTTCGCTTGTTGCGGAGTAGCTTCACATAAAGCAAACTGGTCAAACCCAAACTTTTCAATCTGCCTCGTCCGATCCATTGCTAATAGATTAAGTAAAGTAGCATAAAAAAAACTATTACCTGGGAAATCGTCATCGATTGTACCATCCTCTTCAGCAATGGATAAAGTCCATTGGAAAACTTTACTCTGCTCATCAGTTAGTGGAGGTTCTTTACGTTGGTCGTAATACAAATACAGACAGTGACCAATCACCTGCTCTACTGTAGCATCGCGCTTAATTGATACCTCCAACTTAGTGGTTGAGGTCGATGAAGCCTTCAGGAATACAACCAACTTCAAAGGTTGTAGCTCACCCTGACCAGTGAAGCCACCATAATCTAACAGGAACGGGTTATCCATGACTGTCTTCTTGGAGTTGATCATCCTAGCCAACAAAGATATTTTGGGTGTTTCGTCGACTGAACTGATCGAATCAGTCTCTGAAAACTTTTCAAACTTCAAAGGTGAGTTGGTGGTCGAACCTTGCTGTCGATGTTGTAAAGGTGTAACTAAGGATGAACTAGACCTAGATCGCATCCTCGATTTGGGTTGGATGTTTAAGTTGAGCGGGCTTTGGAAGTTGGTCTGTAAGTTAGCTCCCGAAAACTTACGTAACAGTACTCTGGGCGGGATTCCTTTACTACTCTCAGTTGAAGGCACTGCCCCTTCTGTATTATTCTTCGGTGAAGCGCTGTACTGTGAGACCCGTTTAGCTCTATTTGAAAAAAAATAAAAAATTAGAAATAAAATAAAAAAATAGTACTCTATCTTAAACTCCTCGTAATCCAAATCAATGTCATCATCCACATCCCCATCTGATTCGATAGGTTGGTCCGCTTGTTTGATAGAATCTAATGGTATTTTAGGTACCACTTCTGGTATGGTTGCTAAACCCACGTTATTGTTAAATTTATCTTCATCTAATTCAGGTTTGCTACTAAGTTTCCTATCGACTCTAGTTCTCCCTTGCGGAAACTTCATACCCAACATGAGACCTGGTAAACCAGGTATGATATCCGGTGACACGCATAACTTCATCTCCTCGAAATCGTCACTGTACGTCCTTATGTAGTCGTTACTGTCCATCCAACTAGAATCGAAGGTCATAGTTCTTCCTGCTATCCTCCCTTCCATCTTCAAATGCTGTAATTTCAATTGGTGGATCAAGTATTGGTTATCGGTCACCAGTGACATCTTAGTATATTTTCTTGGGTTGTAAATTCTTTAAAAATACTGAGAAGGTAGAACTTTTCAGATTTTGTATCTTTTAGGATTTCTGAGTGATGTAATTAAACTCTGAAATTTGTAATTTTAACGCTTAAAAAGTCGAGAAATATTATGTTGGTAGCAATCTATAATATCCAAGTATATTTGAACTACAAATATTCATTTAATAAAGAGTACTATAAATAAACTTGAGCTCCATATATACGGGATAAGCCGATTAAGCTTCTTTTTTTTGTCAATAATATTCACCAAAAAGTAGCTTAGATAGACTTTAATTAAAACTATGTTGTAATTTAAATCAATCAATTTAGATTTAATCTGCAGCTTTCTTTAGTTAGAATTTTAAAACTTTCCAAAATTACTTTGTTATTAAATAGAAAGTTCAAAATTAATTTTTTTGGTATTTAAAAAGCTAAACTCAGCTTAACTTAGTTTAATTTGTAAATATTTTAATATTAAAGCTCCAAAGTCTTTCGGAAAAGGTAATGGTTAAAAAATTATAGCTTAATTGTTTTTCCTATATTAAAGAAATATTTAAAAAAATTTAAGGTGTCACTTTAGTTCATAGTGATCTTAGGAGCAATTTTTAATCTTATAATGTGGATATATAAAATATATTTCTAATTACCTAAATGTTTTAGCTAGCCATGAAGCTCATAAAAAGGATATAGCAGTTTTAGCTATTTAGCTATTTATTTGAAAATATGGGATTTAATCCTTATTTTTCAAATTTATTTAGAAATAAAAAATATTTTTTTAGTTGATCTAAGAACAATAATAAGCTTTTTATTTCCTTACTTTAGAATTTATAATTTTAAGCTATTTTTAAAAAATTTAAAAAATTTAATTTATAATAGCTTTATGTTATAAAAAAAAAGTGTTTAATTATTACTAAATTAAAATGCTTATTATATTTTTATATATTTTTAATTTTAAATTTTAAATATAAAATTTAAGCTAATATATATTTATTAAAATAAAGAAGAAAAATATTTATATTAAACTATTTTAACTATTTTATAATAATAGCAGTATTATATTTTAAATACTTTTAATTATTAATATCTAAAACACTTTTTAGTATAATTTATATATACAATTAGCTACTTTTAAAAGTAACTAAATTTAACTTTTAAATTAGATTAAAAAAATTATACCTAATAAAATCAAATAAATAACATATTAATATACTTTTATACTATTATAAATGTATTTACATTTCAAATTTAATTTTAAGTACTTAATAAATTTAATTTTAAAATTTTAATAATTATCTAAACTTAATTTCAATAAAAAAATAAGTTTTTGTTAAAATATTCTCAAATTTATTAAAAAATATATATTTAATAGTTATTTTAATTATTATATAAAGAATAAATAGATATTTTATAAATATACAAGTATATAAAATAAAGTATAAATTTATTATTTTATTATTTTTATTTGTAATATTTATAAGTATAAACTTAAATTTTTTATAATTAAATATTTTAAATTTTATTGCTTAAAAATTTATTAAATAAATTATAGTTTTTAACTTTTTTATTATATTTATAAAAATAGTAATGTTTAATTTATTATTATTATTTTTTTAGCTATATTTTTATTAATACTAATTACTTATTACTTTAAATATATTATTTAATATTTAAATTAAAGAGATTCTATATATAATTTAGTTTAAAATATTATAGTAAAGCTAATATTTAAATTATATAGTATAAAATACTATAATAAAATAGTAATTATAAAAAAGCAACTATTTTTGCAAATATATACTATAGAAAATAACTATTTTAGTATTTTTATTGGTAAAAAAATAATAATAGTTATAATCTAATATATAATATTACTAATGCTAATATTAATTGTTTTATTAAAAATATTTACTAATTATATATAAGTAAAAAAGCTAGTTTATAGTATATAAAATAAAATAAAAATTTTACTATATATTTGTATATTTTTTAAATTATTCTTTTTTATTTTATATTATTATTTAAGTACTATTAGTATATATTAAACTTATTTTATAAATAAAGTTAATTAAAATTAACTTAAAAATAATAATAATAATAATAAAATTTAAAACTTTATTTTTAGTTTTTTTTAATATTTTAGAGCTTATTAGTTTTTTTAATTTATTATTAGCAAATTATAAAAGGAATATTATAAAAAAAGCTAAAATTAAGTTAATAATTACTAATATATTAAATAATAAATATTATATTTTAATTTTATACCAAAAATAGTCTAACTATTATAAAATCTACTATAATTAATTATATATTGAAAAATTATTTTATTTAATAATATTATTTAATAGTTACTAATATAGCTTAAATTAAAAAAAAATTATTTTTATTTTTAGGCTATATTTATAAAATAAGTAAATTAAAAATTTAACTAAAAAAATTTAAAATATTATATTATTATACTAAGTTTTAAATTGATTAAAATAGTTGCTTAACTTAATTTATAAAATAATTATTTTTTCAAAACTTTTTTATATATTTATAAAAAAAATTACTAAATATAAAAGATAGTATTAAATTTTATACTTTTATTATTTTTTAGCAAAGTTAAAAATATTTTAAATACTTATAAATTAAATAATATTTTAGTTTAATAAGCTATAAAAATATAGTTTTTTAATTAAAATTATTATTTTAACTATTTAGAAAAATAATTAATATAGTATAAAAATAAAACTTTTATAAATATAAATTTTATAATATTTTTAGCTTATAAAAAAAATAAGCTATATTTATTATTTTAATTATACTTATAAATTTAATTATATAAATAATTTTAATTTAGATTAGCTAATAATTTTAATTTAAATTACTTATTAAAATATTAGTTTAAAAATATATAATTTTATATTTAATTATAAAACTTAAAAAAATTAATAGTTTATTTTAATATATAATTATATATATATATTATAATTTTTTTCTTTATATAATTCTAATTATTAATAATTATATTTTAAATAATATTATTAGTATTTAAAATTGTTTTTTTATAAAAAAAATTTAGTATTATTTTAATTTTAATTAAATAAAATTATTTAAATATTATATAAAGTATTAAATTTTATTCTTATTATTTAGCTTTTTAAAGTAAATTTTCATAAAAATATTTAGTAAGTAATAGCCAAAAAAATTATAAAATTAACTAATACTACTTTAAAAAAATAATTAAAATTTTAGTATATTATAAATTTTATTAAAATAACTAGCTTATATTATTTATTTTTTAATATATATTTTAATATAATTTATATTTAAAAAAGTATATATATTATATAGTAGTAAATATATTATTTTTAAAAAGTATATACATTATATAATAGTAAATATATTATAAAATTATATATTAAAATTTTAAATTTAATATATTATTTTAAATTCTAAAATAGCTAAAATACTATTCTAACTTAATTTGCTATATAAAATAAGTTTAATTTAAATAAAATTTTTATTTTTTTATTTTTTACTATATTTGAAAAAATTATATAATATTTTCAAATATAGTAAAG
The DNA here is from genome assembly GCA_037055185.1 of Capillidium rhysosporum. Classification (NCBI taxonomy): domain Eukaryota; kingdom Fungi; phylum Entomophthoromycota; class Entomophthoromycetes; order Entomophthorales; family Capillidiaceae; genus Capillidium; species Capillidium rhysosporum. The sequence continues at coordinate 12,484 of JAWQFY010000010.1, forward strand.
TAATATTATAAAATTATACTTTTATTTCTTTTAAGTAAAGTTAAAAAAGTTTAAATATTTTACTAAAAACTTTATAAAAATTAATTTTTAAAGGATAAACTATCTATATAATGGCTAATACTTTTATTAATATTATACTTTATTAAAATTTAAATATTTTAAAATTTATTTAAAAATTTTAAAAAAACTTTAATAATAAAATAAGCAATATTTTAAATTTTAAAATACTAGTATGAATTATTAATTTTGAAATTTATAGTAAAATTTTTTCAAAATAGCTAAATTATTAATAAAAAGTTTAATAAATATATATATATTTATATAAATTTAAAATTTTTAATATTTAATTAATATTTATATTAAGTAATATTTAAATTAAAAAATATTATAAATAAAAAAATTTAGTATAGCAATTTTAAAAAAATTATTTATATTAAAATATTTTTTTATTATTTAAATTTATATTATATAGCTTTTAACTTTTAACTCTAAGCTAAAACTACTTTATTAAAACTAAATATCTAAAATTATATATTTTTAAAGCTATTTATAAGTTTTTTAGCTTAGCTTTAATAGTATTCTATTTTTCTACTATATAGAAAAAGTATATTTAATATAATTTTATAAATTATTAATATTTTTTCTCTACTATATAAAAATATATATATATAATTTTAGTAAATCTATTTTTAATATTTTTTAAGCATATTTTAATAATGTTTGGCTATTTTAAATTAGATTAAAACTTATACTATATATAAACTTAAAGCTATACTTTAATATTAGTCAAAAAGCTTAATGCTAATATTTTTTGTATATAGTATATAAAGCTTTTTTATAATTTTTAGATATTATAGTAGTATAAAAAGTAGCTTTATTACTTTATAGCAAAGTTATATATTAAAGTAGCTTAATAAATTTTTAAATATTAAAATTTATACTATTAGTAAATTAAGCATTTTTTATATTATTGAAATATAGCTTTAATAATTGAATTTATTACTACTAAATTTATAAGTTATAATATATTATATAAGTAACTTTATAATTTTAATTAGGCTAATATATATAATTTTTATTTTTATAATAAAGCTACTAAAATATTATAATTATTAAATTTATATTTATTTATATTACAAAGCTATATAAATTTAAATTATACTATTTAAATAATTAATATAATTTAAAAAGTATACTTTTAAGTTTAAAATAAAGCTTAAACTTATACTAATTATTTTTTAACTTTATTTTAATAATATACTATAATATTAAAATTTAGTTTAATATTTTATTTAATTTATATATTATTTAATTTTATTTATATATAAAATCTTTTATACTTTATTATATAAAAATAAAGGCATAACTTTATAGCTTTTCTTTATTATATAAAATAAGTTATACAACTATATACTATAAAGTTATAAACTTTTTTTCTAAATATAGTAAGAAAAAAAAACTTTTAAATATTTAAAAGTATATTTATATTAAACTTATTTAAAATAGTTAAATAAGTTAAGCTAATACTTAAACTATTTTAAAATTTAAAATAATATATTAAACTACACTTTAATATATTATAATTTTGTAGTTTTTTTTATAGTAAAAGTAATTTTAGTTTAATATTTAGTAAATTATAGTAAAACCTAATTATTTAAAAAACAATTAATAAAAGTAAAATAGTATTAATAAAAAATATTATTAAATTTAATAGTTTTTTTAATAGTTTTAAACTAATTAATTTTAATAATTTTTATTATAATCTTATTTATATTTTCAAATTTAAATATTAATATAAAATTTACTTTTAAGTTAATATTTAAATAATTAAATTAAATTAAATTAAATACTTAAATATTTACTTTATATTAATATAATTTTAATAAGCTAGCTATATTACTTATTTTACTTTATTTATTAAAAAATTTTAATAAGCTTTTGCTTATTTTTTTTACTATATTTATTAAAAATTTTATCTAATTTTTATAATAATATATTTATATATATCTTATTATTTAAGCTATATCTAAATATTAAAAGTTAAATTTTAATACTTAATATAGCTTTAAGTAGCTTAGCTATTATTAGCTTTATTTATATTTTTAACTATATAACTATACTAAATAGTAGTATAGTCCTTTAATATATATCTGCTTTTTACTACTATAAGCTATAAAAACATAATTTTTATAATTAGTAGTCTATTTTTATACTACTAAACTTATTATTTAAATATAGTATATGCTATTTTTTTATATTTTATTTATAATTTAATAATAAGAATATTAATATTTTTGGTATATAAATATATTAATACTATATTAAAATTTTATTAAAACTTTAATATATATTTTATATATTATTATATTATACTTTAGAAAAATTTAAAAAATAGCTAAAAAATATTTTTTTTTAAAATATTTATATATATATTAAATTTTAAATATATTATTTTACATTTATTTATAAAGTAAAAAGCTTTAAATTTTTTATACCTTAATTTTTAATATAGTAAAATAATATATTAAATTTTAAAAGTATATTTCTGCTATATAATAGTAAAAATATTTTCAAAAATAATTTTTACTTTTTAAAATTTTTTAATTTTAATAAATTTTAGTAAAATATACTAAATTTTATTTTATTTTTTTTATATTTTTAGCTTATTTTATTTTTTTCTAATTTTAAAATTATAATTAGCTACTTTTAAAAGTACCTAATTATTTATTAAAAATAAACTTAATTTAAATATCATTATTATATTTTATTTTATCAATTAAAATTTTATTTTTATTTTTATTTTATTTTTATTTAGCTAAACTATATATTTATAAAATATTTTTTAATTTACTTAAAATAAGTATACTAAAATTTTTAATATAGTTTTTTAAAGCTATAATTATAAAATAAAGTAAATTTATTAATAATTCTAAATTTTATTTAAATCTAAAAAAAGTTGAGTAGATATTTTAGCTACTTTAGCTAATAAAAATAAAATTTTACTTTTTTTATATTATTAATTAATTCTATTAATCTTATTAACTATTTTTAATAAGAAATTCTAATTTTGATTATTTTGCTAGCTATTATATAACTATATATTATTATATTTAACTAACTTACTAATATATTACTTTATTTAAGCTTTTTAGTTAAATCTGTTTAATTTAAGCTTTTAGCCTATATATTTTTTTTGTTTAAAAAAATAAAACATTTAAATTGCTTTAGCTAATAGCCTAAAAATTACTCTTTAGCTAAAAATATACATTTACACTTACTAAAATCAAAAATCATCTATAATAACTTTTAATTAAACATTTTAATTAACCTATTTTTAAATTATATTTGTTTGTAATTTTATTTTATAAGTTTTTTATACTTTTTAATACTTACCCTATTTATTAATGCTTTAAATAGTAAAAAAAAAGTTATATATTAAGTTATATGCCACAATTAAATAAGTATATTTAACATAATAGTACAATTATTTACCATCAATTCAGAAGTTTACAGCTTATACAAAACTTTAACTATTTTTATTTAGAATTAGTTTTTATATTAGAAAATATAAGATATAGAAAGTTTTATATTTGATCTAAATATGTTGCTAAACTTTTATTAGCATAAGATGCTATAAAGTACAAATGTTTTTTAAGTTCTATTTCAGATAGTTAATTTAATTATGTACTTTATTAAATTCTTCTTACCTTGGGATTAATATGGATTTAGGCAAGATATTTGTTGTTACCCACAAACTTTTATGAGCTCATTCTAAAAATCTGACCCTGTTTTTAATAAAAATAGACAAGAAATTAAGCTTTCAAATTAAACAAGTTTAAAGGAAAAGTAAATTAGTCTTCTTAAATTTACCAAAGTATATGTCAGCACGTCAAAAAGGTATGCGATATATTCCTTCTAAATCAACTTGAACTTTAGATTTAATATAAATAGCTTAATTTTTTCAAAAAAACGGGAGGCTTTGACATCGATTTTTTATTTAGATATTGAACTTAATCAATATATATTTTAAATAATTATAGGAAGCAGCCGAAAAACTGAAAAATCGACACCTAGGAGAGGTAAAGTAGAGACACCTGTAGTTCAAGAGTTAGAAGTTAATACGAATGAAGTAGATTTATCTTTTTCACCTACTATGGAGCTACCTAATTTGAAGAGATACTCGCTTGAACCACCAAAAAATCTATTACCTTTGAATAAACATCAGAAAACAGGTTGTTTTTTTATTTAAGCTAATACTTATTTGTTATATTTTTCTAGATTTCCCTGGCATTTATATTTATGATGAAAATTCACAAGAGAATAGATTAAGCGCCAATAAAATTAGAAATGGTTCTTTTGATAAGTATGATTTTAAAGTAAATTTTTATTTATATACTTGTTATTAAATTGGATTAGGAAGAAACAACTTTTGCAAGTGATGATCCGAATAATATGATCTACCAAGGATCGAAGTTAGCAGAGCTTAATTATTTTATGAAAAAAATACTTAGCAAAAAGAAACAAGATTATTTCGATTGGTAATTTGAATGCTTTACTATTAGCTTTTTTTTATATACAATATTTTAAATGTACTAAAAAGCGGTTGTCTAACTTTTTATTTATTAAATTCAATAGGAGAGTTAATTTACCAAAAGTTGAGAAGGAAGGTATGAAAGAGAAAGAAATGATGGAATGGATTATGAATTGCTGTAATGTTTCGATTCCTCTAAATAATCTTCCTCTTGTTGTTCCTCATGCGTAAGTATATTTTTACATTTACCCTAAATCAATTATCTAGGTTACGTATAGAAATATTAGTTAAAAATCTATCTGAACAGAATGCACCGATTTCTCGGGCTATATGGTTGCTTAAAACAATAATATTATCCGACTATGTAAAAATCACCTCCATTCTTTTTACTTATTTAGTTTAGCAAATGGCCCATCCCATTGAAAATGAGCCCGAAGATCCTAGTAAGAAAAATGAAAACGTTTCTAACGTCGTTTCACATATCGCCGACTGGACAAACCAGTTTATTAGACTATTGGAACGATTTATAGGTGAATTACTAAAATACAACACCACCGAAAATCCAGATATCTCTACTTTTGAAAAGTTGCTTAAATGTTTAAATTTCAGGTAATTTCTTATTTAACCACGTTTTAAATATATTTGTTAGTTTTAAAATTGCCGAATGCCTATATTATCAAGATCTTTTAGACCAAAAGCAGTTTTTAAAATGGTTATCCGATTCCATTTTTGCTAATATAAACAAGTGTTCGCTTTTATTCCCACTTCTCCTTCCTCTTTTACCTGAATTTTGTAGGGTTAGAGCTCTTTCTGTAATGCTTATAAGGTCTTTAGCCTCTCACCATGAACGAGTAAACTACTTTGGTTTTCAGTAAACTTATAATTTATTAGGTTATCGTAAATGCCGATTCTGGATTAAATAAAACATCTTTTATTTCTTTCTGCCGTGGTATACTTGAAGTAAAAGCTATTTGACTTTTGTCTAATTCTTTTAGGTTATGATGATCAAAATGCCGGATGTATTCTTTAATCCTAGAATGTTTTATTCCGAAAACATCAATTGGCAACGTATCATTACCAGCGCACCTTATCCTGACATGGATGTTGTTTACACTTCACTGGGCATACGCTTTGAGAAATCAGATCTACTCACTACTTTTGCTTCCATACAAGAAAGGAATGAAAAGTTTTATATCGATCCTTTTATAAAGTATTTATCTCAGTCCAACTCTAATGGATTTAAAAACAGTTACGAGCGTGGTAGTAGTTTATCACCATTTAAAGTAAATAATTTTGCTTCGTTTAAACTAAATGTTATTAGGGTTTTGGAAAGATAAATTTATCCACCGATCTTGCTGAAGTCACTAGTTTTGTCTTTAAAAATGCTAGAAAACTTAGCTTCGAAAAGCTGTTTTCGATTATTAACGATCTATTGAGCTGGACAGTGGTTAATATGGAATCTGAACCTGACTTAAAATACATCACTTGTACAGTTATTAAACTTTGGGCTGAAGCGCGGTACGAGGCTAATGAAACTACTCCAGGCTCGAATGTGACCGCCAGTATAAGCACTGCTAACCTTAGCTTCCAATCTAACCGAAAACATATGGTCGAAGATGCTCTATTCCGATTTATCTCTGATTTCGACCCTATATCTGACATCGCTAGTGAAGCAAGGAGTAGAAAAGGCTATTTTAGTATTCAAGATGAAGGTCAGTTGTCCCAGTTTGATTCCTCTGCTATCAACAATATTGGGTTAAACGCTATGTGTAAGATAACTGAGATCTTCTCACAGCTTATATTTCAAGGAACATTCTCATATACTCAGTACTTGACTCGTTCAAAGCATAAACGGTATTTAGATTCCGATACGGATAATCCAATAGCTGCAAAACGCCACACTTTTTATTTGCGCTCGCTTCCAGCTTACGGAGACTGTAATTCAAATTTAGAAAGTCAGCGACTAGAATACCTAGCTAGTAGTCCATATAATTTTCCTACGGTATTATTTAACCCATATAATTTTCTAACTGGTTGTAGTTTCTCCCGGAAAAGGAGCTGGAAGATTTTGAGTTTGCATACCAGATGCTGGCCAGGAACCTAGACTCTATTTTTGGCTTCGAATCTCGCCAAACTTCTCCACAAGCTTCTCAGTTAGCGCCTGGTTCTAATGATTTTAAAAATAAAACCAGTTTATGGGATCCAGCACTATTAAGTCGATTGAAAAATTCATCAGCGTACGTCAGAGGAGAAGTTGTTAAAAAGGTGCTTTTTGGTGCAACTAGTTATGTCAAAAAAGTTGAGAAGTACTTACTATTTAAAGTCGTAATAAGGTTCTAATTTAATATTAGGAGTAGTGAATCGTTATTGAACCTAAAAGAGTTTATTTTTATTATCAGTTTACTTGAAGCCCTTGGCGAGTTAGGAGCACTATGTGAAGTAATTTTATCGAATAAGTAGGTTTTTAATTTTGCAGATATCAATTTGGGTAATGACTAAGTCACTGGATCGAAGTATAATCCATTATATAGTTGGTATTTTTGAGCATTATAAGTCGACAATCATATCACTTGGATTCTCAGCAACTATCTTTGCCGCTATGTTGAACAAGGTACCTTTAATTTTGCTTCGAAAATAACTTTTCCGTAGCATAGAGAGCTGCTAAAATTGTATGAGTATTCTGATAAGCACCTTGTTGTTTCCTTATTAAAACTTATTTCTGGTGATGTCAAAGGAGCAGATATTTCTATAAAGAATGAGGTAACCGAAATGTATGCCCAACTTTAACTTTCGTTTCTAGTTAGAGGACTACATTAAGTCTGTACTTAAATACGATCCGTCGAATACCAACCCGATTAGAGAAGTCCCCGAAGTTTTAGTTGAACTTGACAATTTACCCAGCAATTCTAAACTGCTTTATGAGATAGCTTTGAGCATCCACTCCAAGTATAAACATGTTTATTGCTGGTGGGAAAAAGTTTTCAACAGCTCAGTCTCCCTCATTCAAAATCACTTTGGTTCCAACGTGGATCCAGATCCTAGCATAAATATGGAATATATACGTAACATGTCGTTACTTTTCCGGTTTTTACTGGATTTCGTTTCTAATACTTCAACATCTATCGTTAAAAGGATCCAGGCCATTTTACAAGAAACTAACGAATATGCTTCAAATTTAACTCAGACTCGAATTCGAGAGTGGAGCTTGCTCTATCTAGTGCTAATTTCACAAAAAGCACAATGCCCTTTAGATCTAATAATCAAAGAATGTGTAAAACTGTTGAATCCATACGTCACCGAATTGTTAGAGGTAATAATATTGGTTCGTTTTTACTTATTCAATTTAGAAAAACTCTTCAACGAATTTTACTGACCAAAACGCGTTGACATTGATTAAAAATGTGCTATTTTTGCTAAGGTTTTTACTACTGGATTTAAAAAACAAGGGCAGCGAAAATGAGTTTGCCTTTACAATGCAAGTAAAGTTACTTTTAGATGTAAAACTTAACTTTTAGGACTTTATGGGGTTCGAAACAGCTAGGAAAGTACACGTGAACAGCGTTGATAAACTAGATCCTATTTTCAAGCTGTTATATCAGCTTACGGTATTAGAAGTCTCCATCGACCCTTCTGACTCGATCTACAACTATGTGTCTAATTTTAAATCAGACCTAGCACATACTCCTTGGTTATTGGATATTTCGAAACGAAACTCTACTTTAATATACCAAATGTATGTGACGGACAGCTTCCTTAAGCTACGTAGCGACCCTAATTCGAAACAAGAGCCTAGTTTACCACCAAGGCTTATTGTATTGAAACTTCTAGAATTGTTTCTATCGGTTTTGCAGATCACGCCTTTAGGTAAATTAGTAAATGAATTAATTTAACTTTAAGTAGTTAAGGATTGTAATATGTTTTTCGCCCATTCCTTAGTTCTTAGTAGCTCGAATTCTAGCCTTTCTGACTCACGTATATACGATTTCTCTACTGCAAATCAAAGACTTGGTCTGATCGGTATCCGGTTTTACTTTGACTTAATTTCATATAAGGTTTGCAATTTTTTTTGAACTCACTCACACCTCCTCAGGAAAACTTTAGCCTTGAGGACAACGATATTCGAAGCTTTGTCCACCTATTCTTCCACGTATGGATGAAAGAACTTTCATTTCCCATACCTTTACTTGCGCTGATTATCAAATCGATACCGCTTTACTTCTGGTCTAGTTTTATCAAGGAAGGTACAGCTGTGTTAGCATACCTTCACCAGGACCACAGCTCTACACTGGCTGGACTTCTAGCAGATACCAACAGCTATTTCTGCTGTGACCGTATTTCACTTCCCACTCTTAACGAGCGATTCTACTCGGTACTTTCCCTTTTCCTTTTCGACAAAACCGACTCTCTAACCGATTGGACGGGAGTTGTCAGTGGTATTAAGGATCAGTTTAGTAGCGAGCTCATCGAAGCCAAGCTAGAACTTGGTCGCCATTTATTCAAATACTTGAAAACGTTCAGTCAGTTTTCTAAAGTAATTTTGTAGTTAGCTTTATAACTAACTTTTTAGGAATGTGAACTTATGATGTTAACTGGGTGTTCATATGAAGAAAGTATGGTATGCAAATCGAATCCAAATAAAACTGTGGTATGTTTAATTAAATTTCTTGCATCTAATTATTTTATTCTATAGAACCAGTTGGCATTAGAATGCGTTTCGAGACAAAGTATGAGCACGTTGAATGACCGTACCTTAGCTCTACAACGTGAACTTCTTTTTAAACTGGAACTGTTACCATCAATCCTATCACTACTACTCCGTCGCTCATCCGTAGATAACTTGTTGGTTTGGTTAGAGACTTTGATCCTCTTAATCCAAAACCCTCTAATATTAAATTTTTCATCCAAAGACGGTAAAGGCGATGGGCCTCTGTACCAGCTTCTATTGGATTTACTTGCCCACTTCAATGGGGAAGTACCAAAAGATCATAAGGTTAAAATATTTGGCTTGTTGCGAAAACTTTCTCAAAATTTAACCCCACCAGCCGTCGGTGACCCAAGGATCCGTAGAATATTTCCATTCGAATCTCACTCTTCGTTTCCCAACTTCACACTACCACCTCCGGATGCGACCCTATACAAGACCATCAAACGGAATGTAGATCCCATCAAACCTTGGAACTGGGATTCAAGCTTGATGCGTGACGGTAACTTACCTGAACACTTGCTTACCTTTAGACCTCGAGTCATCCACTCGTTCTACAACCCCGGACCCGGCCCAAAAAGTATGGACACTACCGCGCTCATCAACTTCCATCAATACAACAAGGATGACAAGCAGCAGGTACCTGGAAAACCACAGTTACCTGCTAACCACCCACCTCCCATGGTTCTAACTCCGATTAACCCTCCCAACGCTACACCTCAAGCTATGTTACCTAATCTGGGTAGGTTGGCAAACCCTAATTTACGCAATTCTCCCAACCAAACCACCTACCAATCACCAGCACAGTTTCCCAACCAACAACCCCCAGGCTTTAACCCGCAAAACTCAAATAAGTTCCAGTAGCTAGAATCGATTACTCTTTCGTTTAATTTAAACCACATACGTATATTAGGTTGATTTTCTCTACTTTAACTCTTTATAGTTGAATGTACACTTCTAAATAAAATCATAGCTATATTGGCGAATTTTTTCAAAATTCTAATTCAATGTCTTTAAAATTAGATTTCCTTTTTTTGATTTCCAAAGCATGAAGATCAAAATAATTTCAAAATGAAAGAACTGGATTACTTAAATAAAGCACCTACAAGGTATGACCACAACTTTCCAATTAGTTTTTTAAATTTTAAATGTATTAATTTATATAATCTCCCGTAAATAAATTTATGTTTATAAATTTCATTTGGAATAAAAAAATGTAAATGGCTAATGGTTTTATATACCCATCTACTATCAGTTTTAAATTTTATATACATGTTAATTGATGTATCTATATCTTATTGGATTTACTTTACCTATGCTAATCTTGTTATTTATAATAAATAAGATAAAGTAAAACTTCAAAATACCTTTTTATTGAACTTTTTCAAAACTATAAGGGATAAAGTAAGAGGCTCCGTTTTGAGGTCTACTCAAGGAACTAGATTTAGTGACCTTAGTGTAGAAGAGCATTGAAGCTTGATTTATATGCTTATCTTTGGCGGTGTTATCGAAAATTTGACCATCATTACATGTAAACCAAGTATCAGAGTTATCGCTATAGCAAGATTTAACATCTGCGAAGTAATGACCGTCGAAAGGGGTCTGTCCATGATGGCTAATGAAGCCCCTAAGTTCGTAAGTACAATCTTCGTCAGCATCAGCACCTTGGCATGCCGAGCTGACATATGAACGTAGGTTTAACTCCCGAGGTGTCTGAAAATCTGCAGAAACTTTCTCTTCGAAGTTCTCCATACTGGTGCGATTTACACTGACGACAAATATCGGAGGGAGATGACGAAGCTTGTTAGTTATGGAGATAGTCCCTTTAGATTTACACAAACCGCAGGTATACTCCTCTTCCATATCAGGTTCATTAAACTTGTGGTCCAGGGAGGAGTGTAAATTAGAATGCTTTTCAGCAGAGACAATGGCATACTTCTCGGTAGGGAAACTAGTTTCGATACCTTTGCACTTGCTGCAGTACCTCTTTCGTTCAGTATGGATATCGAACATCATTGATATCGGATCACCCAAGTACGATTTAAAACTGTGTTGTCCAAAGGAATACAGATGATTCAAAGTGCAAATTTGAGAGAGTTTCTCAATAAGACATCCAAAGAACTCAGAAGAATCCTGCATATCATCGGAATCGAAAGCGGAGGAGAGATTCGGAAGGTTCATAAATAAGGAAGATGGGTCCATAACAATATTGTGATGAAATTTATGTACTACTAAGGAACGTATATCACATAGGTAACAGTGCGAATTGGGTTTAGAAGGATCCTTGTGGCAGATACAGTAGGCACCAAACGAGTTTACAAAATAGTTTACAAACATGGGGATGGCAAACAGACACTGCAGGACAGAATTCATGTAGCAAGTAACTCCGAAGTTGTGCAGACCAGATGGATCCATGAATAAGTTCTCGTTAGTTTCAGCAATCAACTCGTACGGTTGTGCTATTGGATGGGCAGGGAATATGAAGCCATCGTTATGAACGCATATTGTGTTTAAGTCACTAAATTCAGGTTCCTGAGGACTAATAGCTTTCAGTAGATCTGGCTTTTGTAATTCATATAGAACACTGGGATTATGGGAGGTTGAACCTAAAACTTTGCGTTTATAATAAGAAACAATGCATTCTTGCTTTTTGTAGAAGCATTTTCTATTAATTCTGGCGATCTTATCGGCTTTTTTGTCAGTTGAAGACTTTAACGATTCAATATGAGCTCTCTTACGCTTGAATAGGCGCTTTTTGTTCTTAACGATTGTCTTGAGGACCTGATTGTGGTACCTGGAAAGTTCATTAACGTTAGGTAGTTCATGAACTTTGTGTAACTGCTTTGTCACAATGGGATCGGAGGCTGGCAAAGGATCAAGATCACCGCTCTCTATGTCACTAAGAAAAGTAAACCAACCTTTGGAATTCAAAAGATACTCAATAATACTGTTCATTTAAAAGTAGAAAGTGTTTGTAAAATTTCTGACATGAATTTCTTTTTCTAGGTTTGGTTAGAAATTTGTTTTTTATAAATTTTTGGAAGTCAAGGGGCCATGCACATATTAAAATGTGCCACAAGACTACATTAAAACTCCTTTTTACAGAAATGTATAAATCCAAAAATAAATTATGAGAAAAGTAACACAATAGTAATTTTTTTTTATTTTCAACAATTTCAACTATATAAGCATTACACGTATATCTTAGTTCAGTTTAGCAAACTAAATCATCAAAAAGTGCTTAGAAATCAATATATTTAGTAAAAAATTAAATTTACTTTTTTTTTAATTTATTTTTTACAAAATAATTAATTATAAAGATAAGAAAAAACCCAATTAAGCATTAATTAACTTTACTCATATATATGTTTGAAATAAAGCTAAATACTATAATTTAATTTTTTAAAAGTTCAAACTTAAGATTATATTATAGCTTTATGTTATATATTAATAAAAATTTTGTTCAGTATTTAAATTTTATTAAGTTTTAAATTTTTATATTTACTATATAAATTTAAAAGCTTACTACTAAAATTTAGCTAATAAAATTTTTTGGAAAGTAATATATATATATTATTATACTAACTAATATTTGCAAAGCAATTAACTTTTGGTAATTTTTATTAAAATTATATATATTTTATAAAAAAAAGAAAAATAGTATTAATAAAAGTAGTTAGCTACTATATAAATAGTTTACCTTTAAAAAAATTAATATTAGCTTATTTTTAAACATATATCTAAATTTATACTAATAATATTAAATTTATAATAATTAGTAACTAAATTTACTAATTTATTTAAACATAGAGTAAAAACTATAAAAAATCTTTTATAGCTATAATATTAAAATAAAAGCTATAATTTAAGTATATATTAAAAATAGTATCATTTATTAATAGTATTTTTTTATTACTATTTTATTAAAACTTTTATATTTTTTATTCAATTTTTTTATATTATAGAAAAGTAAATAAGTAAAAAGTACATTTATTATATTAGTATATTAAATTTTAGTATTAATTAAATTTAAATAATTTAAATAAAAATAATTTTATATATGTATAAATATAACTAGTATTTTTTATAAAAAACCAATTTAGCTTTTTTTATATTTTTAACTTTAATATAGTATTAAATAAAATTTAATAATATTAGTTATAATTTTTTATATTTTTAAAATATTAGCTATTATAATAAAAAAAGGCTAATTTTAAGATAATATTTTTATTACAGTATAATATAGATAAAATTATTTACTTTTAATAGCAAATAATATAAAACTATTTAAGTAATAAGTATTAAAATATATATAATTAAAAATATTTACTACTAAAGTTGTTATATTAAAAAATATAAATAAGAAAATATAAATTTTAATAAGCTAAATATAAATATAAGTAGTATATTTTATTTTATAAAATAATATAATTAATATAAAAGTTATTTATTATTTAATAATGTTATAAAAATAAAAATAAGTAATTAGCTAGTTTTATATATATATTATTTAGTATTAAATTATATAAAATAAAAAAGATAGTGTTTAGCATAAATAGTAATTTTTTTCTTTTTTTCTAGCTAAATATAGCTAGTATTAAAATATAAAAACTTAAAATTACATATTTTAAAAATATTTAAAGTTTTTTTAATATTTAAATAAAGTAAAAAAAGTATAAAGTCTAAATATTTTACTATATCTAAAATTATAAAGGTAATTTTTATAAAAATAAAGCACTATTATTATATTTTTTAGTTTTATTTATATAAATATAAAACTTTTTTTAGCTATTAATTTTATATAATACTATAACTAATATAGATTTAATTATTATTAAAATGTAATATAATATTTATATTACTATATTAAAACTATAGTAGCAATTTTCTTAAATTTTATTTATTTACTTATATTTTATAATATTTAATAAAAAAGTAGTATTATATTTATTTAATTATAAAACTACTACTATATTAAAAAATAAATACTAATAATTTATTAAATTTTATATTTATTTTATATTTTAAAGTTTAAATTATTACTATATTAATAATATTTTTAATTTTATATTTTAAAGTTTAAATTATTACTATATTAATAATATTTTTAATTTTAATTTTAATTTGCAGTTATTAAAAATTAATTAAATTATAAAATATTATATATTTTATTATTAGTATTTAAATAAATAAATAAACTATATTAATAAATTATTAAGCTATGCTTATTATTTTAATATTAACTTTTTTTAATATAAAAATTTTCTTTTTTTATTAATAACTATATAAAAAAACTTTAATAAATTAGTATTTAAATTTAAATTTTAGCTTTATACTAATATATATATAATAATTTTTAAATTTTTTTATTAATTAAAAAATATAATATAAAAGATTAATTAAATTTTTTCTTTTTTTACTTTATTATCTTTTAGTAAAAATTTTACTTATATAAAGTAAACTATATATTTTTTAATAACATCTTTATTTTACTTAAAAATACTTTATATTTTAATTTAAATTTTAGTTTAATTTAGTTTAATATAGTTTAATATTTAGTTTTTTTAGCACTTATATTTACTTAGCTTATTTTATTACTTTAATTTTATTTAAAACTATATTTAATTAAATATTTTTTATATTTAAGTACTATTTTAGTTTTTTTAATATTTTAGAAAATTTATAAATTTAAACTATATTTTAATGTAAATATTATTTTAAAAACTTTTATTATCATTTTATTTAAACAATTATTAAATTATTTAAGTAAAATATACTTTTTATATTTTATTTTTTAAAATATTAGATTTACTACTTTAATATAAATAAAATTCTAATATTAAAATTTAGAAATACTATTTAAAAAATTTAAAAAATAAGCTAAAAAAAGTATATATAAATAAGCTTTAATAAATAAAAACTTATATACTTTATTAAAAAACTTATAATTATATAAATAATATATTAATTTTTATTAAAATAGTAAGTATTAGTTTTTTAGCTAAAATAATATTTATTATTTGCTAATTAAACTAAAATTTTTAATATAAAGTTTTTATTTAAGTAAAAAAGATAAAAATTATTTAATTAAATTTAACTTATTAATTTAAATATTTTAAATAATTATTTTTAAATTATATATATTAATAATTATAGCTATTATATAAAATGCATAATTAATTATATAATTATATATTTAATATATTTAGAATATTTAGATATTATTTTTAATTTTAACTACTTTATTACTTAGTAAATATATTTTAATATAAATTTATTTATTTTATACTATTATAAAAAGTAATTTTTATTTATTTTTATAGTAAATTTAAATAAAAGGCTATTAAAAAAATTATATAATATATATTAATAAACCATTTTTTTAAATTATTAATTAATTAATTAATTACCTAATTATATATTTAGTAAATACTATATTATTAATAAATATAAAGTATAAAATTTACTTTATATATATTTATAGCTTTAAGTTATAAATATTAGGTATATATTATAATATAGTTATATAATTATATATATAACTATTAAATAATTTAGCTTAAACACTTTAATTTTTTTAATAGCTATTTTATATACTTTAATTTTATTTTTAATTTAATATACTATTTAAAAATTATTAATATTTTTAGAAATTAGAATATTTATATTTTATTATATTATATACTAACTATTTTTATTTTACAACATATTTCTATACTTTTTATTATAATTTTTAGCTTTATTACTAGTTAATTTAATTATATTATTCTATCTTAGCTTAAAATTAACTTTATTTTTAATATATTTTTTTTAATAGACAAAGCTAACTAAACTACAGCTTTAGCTAAATATTTAATTTTTACTATTTAAATATAGCTTAAAAAATAAATAAATATAAAAATTATATATATAGTATATATTAATACCTTTGACTTATATTATATATATGTTTACAGTTAGTTTAAATATATTATAAAATCATAGTATATTAAAGTTATACTTTAGAATATTATTTTAAATTTTAAAATAGCTAAAGTTTTAGCTTAAGTTACTTTAAATAACAGAATAAGTTTAATATTTACTTATTTTTAAATATTTAAAACTCTATTTTTCTTTTTATTATACTTAGAAAAAAAGTTTATAATTTTGCTAAATAAAGTAAAATAAGACTATAAAATTTTATTATTATTTTTTTATTTTATATTAAAGTTTTAAAAAAATTAAATAGTTTTTAAGTTTTATAAAGTATTAATACTATATTTAGTATTATAATATATTATTAAAATAGATTTAAAAAAATAAATTTAAAAAACTATTAAGCTATCTTCTATATTACTATAATACCTAAAAATTATATTAAAGCTTTATATATTATATATATATAATGTTAGCATTAAGCTTTTTAACTAATATTAAAGCTATATTTTATTACTATATTTAATCTAAACTTTAACTTATTTAAAAATAGTATAAAAAAAAGTTATTAAAATTATACTTTTTTAATTTTAAATTAAAACTTATAAATAAAAGCTATAAGTTTTTATAGCTATTTAAAAGTTTTTAAAATCAGAATTTTTTTAAATAAAAACTTTAAAGCTTAGTAATATATTATAATATTAAAATAAAGCTATAATTATAAAATAATATGATTTAAATTTATTTAAAATAATTATAAATATACTTATATATTAAATATATAATTTTATATTTGCTTACTTTTTAATTATAGCTTATAAATTTATTAGATATTTAAGTTAATTTTAACATTTTTTAATAATAGTATAGCTTAAATTATATTTTAATATATAAATTTATATAATTAAGTATAAATTTACTATATATTTTATAAATTTATTTAAATAGTATAATTATAATAATACTTTAGTTTTATAATAAATCTTTAAATTTAATTATTACTATATTTAAAAAAATATAACTTTAAGTATAACTTTATAACTTATTTTATAAGATTTAATATATAATTATATTAAAATTTATAATAATAATAAAACTTATTAACAATTTTAAATACTTTTAACTATTTTATAAACTTTATATTTTAGCTAAAACTATTTTTATATAAAGAGTAAATTTTTTAAGTTAGAAAAGTATTTCTGATTTAATAAACTATTTTATATAATTTAACATTTAGAAATATTTAAGTTATAGATTACTTTTATTATATTAAACACTAGTTTTTTAAATATTTTAAATTTATTATAATATATATATAAGCTTTAAATTTTAAATATATATATATATTAATTTTAAACTAATTTTAGTTAAATTTTTTATTCTTTTATATATTAGTTATTATATATTCTTTAATAATTTAATATAATATACTTTATTTAAAATAAATAAAAATTAATAGTAAATTATATATTTTTTAGCTTTTTTTACTTATTTTTTTCTTTTATTTTTTTTATAAAACTAATATTATAGTCTTTAAAAACTTTTAATTAATTTTTAAAATTTATTAAAAATATATTTATTTAATTTTTTTGCTAATAATTAATACTATATTTATATTTTTACTTTTATTTACAAGCTTATTTTAATATATTTAAAAACTTTACTCTTATTTTATTAAAGTAAAAATTATTTATAAATTAAAATTAAATTTATAATAATTATTACATAATTAGTATAAATCTATTTAATAAGTATAATATATTTTATATTTTAGATTTATAGTTATAATTTTATTTTATTTATATTTTTAAATTATAAATTTAAATTTTAACTTAAGTTTATCTTTATAATTTAATATTTAATTTATGCTATTTAAAATAAATTTACTTTAAATATTATAAATATATTTTATTAAAATAACTATAATTATACTTTAATTATATAATAGATTTTTAAGCTTAATTTTACTAAATTTAGAAAGGATTAGCTATAATTACAAATTTACTACTTATTTTATAAGTTTAGTTATATAATTACAGTAAAATTTATAATAATAAAAATATATATATTTAATTATAAATACCTTTAACTATTTTATAAATCTTATTTCTTAGTTAAAACTACTTTTATATAATAAGCAAAATTTTATAAACTAAAAAAATACTTTTAATTTAATAAAATACTTTATATATTTTAATATATTTTAAATATATTTAAGTTTTAGATTGCTTATATTATTTTAAATATTTTTAGCTTTTAAGTTTATTAATAATAAAAAATTAACTGTCAATAAAATATATTAATAAAAGTATATTATTTGCAATATAAAGACTAATAATAATAATATTTAAAAAAAAGTTTTATTATAGTTAATATAAAAATTAATTTTTAAGTTTTTTAAATATAACTCTTTTTAACTAAATAATAGAAGTTTTTAATTTGTTTTTAGTTAAAAGTTTAGTAATTTTATTTGCTTATTTAAATATATTTATATTTATATAAAGTAAAAAGTTTTTTAAAACTTTATTTTTATTATAGCAAAATATATAAGTATTTAACTAAAATTAGTCTAAAATTAATTTTAAAACTTATATTACTTTTAGAAAAAAAGTAAATTTTTATTTATTTACTTTTATTTTATAAAATGTAATTGAAAAGCAGTTTTACATTTATGCAAATATAAAACTACTACTGTTTTAATTGTTATCAAAATTTAATAAATAAAAAACTTAATATATTTTATTTTTTTAGAGTATATTAAGACTAAGTATAATTAATAAAGTTAATTTGAATTAGTTAAATTAGTATACAGTTTTAAATATTAATATTAGATTTAAAATTTATTAAAATATAAATATAAAAATAATAAAATTTTATTTTACTTTTTTAATTTTTTTCAGTCTTGAAATACTCCAAAATGTTTATAAGTGTTGCTATTTAAATTTTTTAAAATTAATACTATAGTGATATAATAGTGTTTTCATTTTTCTTCTTACCTATTTGAAATAAAAATAAAAAATAATGATAAAACTTAATAGATTATTTATAAATAAATTGATTTTTTTTATATTAATAAATTTATCTTTATTTATATGTTTTATACTAAAATACTAAAAAAAATTATAGTTGTTAATTTTGTTTACAAATCGATTATATTAATTAATAGCTTTCTTAGTTTAGTGATTTTATATCAATTAGAAATATCTGCATAACTTAATTTAATAAAGTTAAGCTACCCTTGGTAAAAAACTTTAAAGTAGTTTACTGTTTTGATAAACTGTTGAATTAGCTAATATTTATTAATATAAAATTTAAAACTAATAACTATTAATTACAACTTTTAAAAGTTGGCAATAACTTCGTTTCTAGATTAACTGAATAATCAAAACCTTAACTACTAAAATAAATTATTAATTTTAAGAAAGGTAAAATTTAATTAAATCATAATCACAATCAAATAAACGTTTTTAATATTATAAATTAACTTTTTATACTTCACAGTTCTTGGATTGATATAATATATATATATATATATATATAATATTATACATTTATAATATAGCTTTATTTACTTTTATGCTTATAAACCATATAAAATTACATTCATTTGGTTTATGGTGGTACTTAGTTCTTCTAGAGGATAATAGAATAAATTTGAAACCACTTGTTGGAAGTTAGCTAAATAAAATTTATATAACATTTGAGGTTATCAGCATTTCTTATTACTTTTATGATATTTAAACAGTTGTCATCGTCGAATATCGAACTTATTATTCAAAAGTAAGGACATAGCAGTGTTCTAAATATATATTAACTTCGTTTGGAATTTAAAATTATCTATATAAAGAAATTTTAGATAAGAAAAAGGGCAACCAAATTTGAACGGGACCTAATCGTAAGTTGTATCGTTCTATAAATTGTAGACTTAACAGCTAACCAACAGAGTTACCTTTATTCGAATTAATAACGGAGAAAGTGATTATACAAATGGTAGACAAGCTTATAGATTTACCTGGTCCTGTTACAACTAAAATAGTAAAATATGTGGTTATCATCTTCATTAAATAAAAATAGCACTTTCGTAGTATCGGAGATTATCTTAGATAATAAGAGGCTAGCTTTAAGGGAACATAATCAATAGTAAATAACTTGAGATACTGGTAACTTTTAATATACTAGAATTCTGTACTTTTACTGATTATAGAGAAAAAAGTTAGTAAACTTAATATATTTTAACTAAAACCTTTTCTGTAATACTTTGAGGTTCAACCTTATTTCATTAACAACTAGTCCAATTAAATTAAAGTTACTTTTTTAAATTTAAAAATGCATTTTTTCAAATTAAAAGTGTTTGGTAAATTTTGAAGATTTTAAAATTAAATTTTGCAGTTTATATCTAAATTGATCACTATTAAATTGCTAATTCGTTTCTATTAAAATCAGTTCGGTATTCTTATTAGTTAATTTTATTAACGAAAGTTTAAAGTTTAACTGTTTTTTCTATATACTAAACTCTTAATAATATTAAAAACTTCGTGCATAAAAAGATATAAATAGAAACTAAAACTGAAGTTTACGTAGTTGAGCTACATCATTCCTTTCAAGATTTTAATTAAGTTTAATGGATAGGTAACTGCTTTACGTTATTGTTTTACTAATATTTAGAGGTATACTTTTATTGCTATATCGATGCTTTTGATTCAAACGAGAAGCAAATTACGGTAAATATTTTTTACCACCATATATTACTTTTTGTGTAAATAAACTTTTATATCCATAGTTATAAACATTTGTATCCAAGCGCTTATATTTAAATTTATCCTAAGCATAGAAAAGTAAAATTAGTTTATAAATAATATTGACAACTTCTCTAAAGATGTTCTTAAACCGCAAATTTTATATATCCTCATCACTACAACACTTTTTTGAAAATAACATCCGTTTAGGTTACTTTTTCCACACTGCAAACGTTACAAAGTATAAATGCATTTTAGAGGTTAAATTTTGGCAGTTTTATAAAAAGCTTGATTATGAAAATAACAGTGTTATTAGGATATACAACTTCTGTATAATGGTACTTTATAATACCGAAATGAGCTATAACAATTTATTACCGTTTTATAAACTATATATACACCAATTAATAATAGTAGATCAGTTTTATTAACTAATTTAACAATATAAAATCAAATACATCGGACCACCCAAAAACACGGTTCAAAAAATGTGTTTAATTATTGAAATAAAGCCACAAAATATATTCGAAACAAGAGGTTATAAAACATCGCCAACAGTAATATGGCCCCTACCACCGTAACGTATCCAAGTTTTTCAATGGACCTAAACATTTGTCATATTCATACAAACTACAACCAAGTAGATAGTTTATTTCGTAAACAATTAAAATCCACTAAAATTTTATCATCGCAAGCTTTCCAATCTTCTTAGAAATGTCAAGCTTTAGCCAAATTGGTCAGCTACCGAAGTTCGATGTAAGGAACAAAAATACCCCAAAAATAAAGTTCGCCCACATTAAACTCATGAAAAGCTATGTTCTTTAAACTTTTTAAGGATCAAGGCATTGGTCCTAAAACGATCACCTGTTGAAGAGAATACGAGCATGAATAGCTTAACCCTAAATCCAACCCTAAACTTCCCTTATATGTAGCTTTATGATCAGAAGTTAATATTTACTTTCTAAAATATTACGAGTTGGAATATTTGATTTGTCAAACGCAAAATTAAATTTATAAACTTATGGATAATTACTTCAAAATTACCTAATAGAGTCTCAATATACCGGACAACCTTTTACCTATAAACAGAAGTATTTATCTTTATGATTTGTTTTTGATTAGAAAGCAGGATTAAATTATCAGAAGGGCTAGTCTTATGGCCAATATATGAACTAGGTAAAAATATACACAGCGTATCTCCTATTTCCTAAGCTTGTCAATACAGTAGCAATAGTTGTTCTAAATGGAATGGTTTTAAATTCCATCTTATATTCCTGTAGCCTCTAATAAAAGTAAAAAACCATTGGAATGAAAAAATCTACGTTGAATTTATTCCAAGCGTAGCCAATTAGCTTATGAAATGTAGGGAGGCTAAGACATTCTACAGCAAATCGAACCGATTTAGTCATTGATTTTTGAAAAGTAAAAAAAATAAGTTAAATTGGTAATTAATTGGCTAGTTATAAGAATAAGTCGGTCTTAAGTTGTAACCTTAATTAAGCAAAGGCTTAATTTTAGTTTTTGAACATAAAAAATTCTCAAGTCAAGATCTGACCACTATAAATAGCTGAAGTTTACCTCTTAATCAGCTTGGCTTATTTACTTGTGTATAGATTGCATTACTTCAGTTCGAAGTGCCTCATTTTTTAAGTTATTCAAAAGTTACAATAGAAAGTCATTAATAGATACGACCATGGATACCAACAGTTTTATAGATTACAGAAACCAAGTTAAGCAATCTTACAACTCGACCAACTTCCCTATAGATCAAGTTAAGTTGATAGACCATTCGCCTTACCTCGTCCCCATTAAAAGGTTAGAACCCACTCCGATCAAAGCTACCGGACCAACCTACTTTAATCAAGCTGCTTTAACACAAGCTAATGAAATAAGCAAGTTGTTGGAGTCGGATTTTTCGTTCGACACCGCTTTAAACCTTTTACTCAACGAAAAGCCTAAGAAAGCTGCTCGTAAGCAAGTTAAACCACGTAAACCAAGACAGAAGAAGTGCCAAGCTAGTACCAGCTCCTCTTCAAGCTCTAGTACACTTTTGACCCCAAATGACGAAATGAATTCCGACTTCCCAGTTGCTATCCCTACCGTCGTTAAAAATGTTCCTCTCAACGAATTATCTGCAGATGAGTCTATGGATGTACCCCATCTATCACTCTCATCATCGCCTTCAACTTCGACCCACGTACTCCCAGCTACTAGCCCAGTAACCTTCCTTGAAGATGGTATTGAATACATGCGATTCACCTACTCTTCAAAAGGAAAGGACCATCATTACAAAATCCGTATCGATATTTCTCATGAAGATGACGACTTCATTAGCGTCATCCCTAAAGAACTCAAAGATAAAAATTGTCTATACCCTAGAGCCTTCTGCGATAAGAACGATTACCGTGGTAACCGTTGGAAGTACGAGACCCGCTGCAACCGTTTAGGTTGGAGTTTAGTTTACCGTAACCCATCGATCCTAGTTGGTAAACGTGGTCTCTTACAACGTGCCGTCGACTCTTACTGTAACCGTTTACCTGGTTTACAGTCCCGTCGTGCAGCCCGTCAAAAGAAGTTGATGAACGGTACTTTACGCAAACGTGTCCAAGCCTCTACTATCAGCTCGCCTGATGCTTCCCCCCGTTCCAGTCTACCTAAGGTTATCCAAAGTGACAGCTTACTTCTTCCACCTCAATCCGTCCCAACTATGTGGATGAACTTCTGGGTAGTCTACGAGTACATCCAATGTCTTATCCGAATCGACTTAGTTTCAGTCGATATCAGCACCCTTACTAACGAGTTTAAACTCAAAAATGCAGTGTACCAAGACGCCCTCACCGAAGAATGCCCCCAGCATCGATTGGCATTCCCTCTCACTCGCGAACGTGAGCTTTATAAGCATTCACTCCGTTACCAGTACAACGTAGCGGGATGGCAGCTCGCTAGCCTCAACCTTATCCTTCAAGATAATTTGCCGCTACTCCAATCGGCACTCGACACTTTACGTGCCCAGTTCACTATGTTACCTAACCGTGACTACTTGTTTCTGGATTCATTCTTTGCCGATTTCTCCTGTATCGGCTTATAAATTAACTAACCTTTGCTAACGCCTACAAATATCCCCATCTGTACACTAATACTTTGAGATATGGCTCCCCTATAGACACAACTTTTGATTAGTTGTTGAATCTACTACCAAAAGTCGAGGTATTCACTCCTCTGTTTTGCCGGATGAAACCTTTACAAATATGAATATAAATTATTGCTTTGATATAGATATTTTTTTACTAGTTTTTGACATCGCTTCTCTAATTACTTTTTTACTATATTAAATTATTTGGCATTATTAATTCATATATTCCGTACTTATGCTTAAGGTAATGGTACAATTACTGTATATGTAACTGATTAAGTTTGAGTGGGACCTATACTATAGCTTTATTAAGCTGGATTACGTTCCCCGTTCCAATTTACTAAACCTAGTCGCTAGAAAAGGTCGTCAGCCTCCACTTTTTCAATGTAGTCAAGGGCAAGCTACTTTCAATAAAAATTAGTTACAATTAGATCGACGTTATTAGCTAAGTGCTCTAAATATGGGATATATTGGTTCAAGGAATGGTCATCATCTTATCACAAAAGATATGACTCAGCTGTACTACAGTATAACTTAATTTTTGGTCACCATCCCACATGAAATGTGTTATTATTATAAAACTTCAAACATTACAGCACTGTCCCTCCATCTAAACAAATCGGTTCGATTACAACTGTTCAAGTTTAAAAGTAAACTATTCTAGTTCTGGCATAAATTATTTTTAAACTGGCTGACATTACTAGCAGCTCTTCTAGAATCGATTCGTTTCAGTTGTACCTTTCCGATATACGACTTAAATAGTTAAAGTAAGGAATAGCTCGGTTTACGTCTAGCTTATCCAGTTGTTTTATAGGTAAACGTTATGTTACAAAGCCGATTTAAGATATAGTCACTTTAATTTATTTCGATGAAATGTAGATACTAAATCGTAGCTAAGTGGATATTTTTAAAAAATTTAGTTTCTCAACACAAATTATTAGTAATGGGACTTTTACTTCAACAAAATTAGCTCAACTACCTTTCCGAACTAAAGAGAAAGTTAAAGTTTAGAAGCTAGATAAACGTTCCTGAAAAGTTTTAAACTTTATCAATCTTTTCAGTCTGAATGGGCAATTATAAGGGAAGTGAGGATCATTTTTTCCATATTTTCTCACTAACTAACTTCTCCATAAGTAAAATTTGGTACATTCAATTTTGTTATAGCTTTAATTAATAAAAACTACGATTAGCTATGAAGTGGCGGTATTTTCCTATACGCTACACATACTGGAGTGAAGCCAAAATATATTTGTTAAGCAACTACGGTCAGATATGTACTGTAAATTAAATTAAAGGTGTAGTAAAACAAAGTAGAGATAGCTAGAATAATGTATCAAAATATTAGAAATTTGTATAAAACAGTGTATTACAAATTATACACTAAAATGAAACATATATATATATATATATGATTTTATAGTAAAAAAATGAATTAAGTAATAAAATTATTTATATTTATAAGAGTAAATTGAAATTTATTACAACTAACACTAATATTATACTTTACTATTAGCTAACTATTTTTTACTTTTATTTAATATAACAATTTCTATATATAAATAAATATTTATTTATTACAAGAAATTATTAATTTATATCTAGCTAACAAAACTTGAAAAGTTTACAATTCCAAACATTTTTTAAAGTATAGAAAAATAATTAATTTATTATACTATAATTTTCTATTAGTTTAATGCTTTTAAATATTATTTATACATGCTACCACCATATTTAACTTATAATAATTCTATAAATATGTTATTTTAGTAATGAATAACTATTTGAAACTAAGATAAAGAAGTAAGAGTAAGGAGAAGTATATTTTTATTAAGCTATAATAATAAATATAGTTAATTACTATTATATACTATATTAAAGATAAAAGAAATATATTTAATTATAAAATAAATTATTATATAACTAAGTATACCTTGTTTCTTATTTTATAACTTTAGCTAAAAAATATAGCTACTTTTTTTAAACTATATATTTTTTCTATTTTATTAGCACTTTATTAATAGTAGCTATTAAAAAAAAAATCATAATTTATTATGCTTTTTATTTAGTTTAAAGTTTTGTTAACTTTATTAAAAATAAATAAATAAGCTTTAAATTTTAATTACTTATATAGCTTATTAACTTTAATATAACTATTTTTAAAATTAAACTTGCTAAAACTTAGTTAAAATAAGAATTTTAATATTATTGCTACTTTTTTTTTCTTATTTAATCTTGTTTAGTTAAATGAATAACTTGTTAACTTTATTTAAAAGTTAAGTTATTTTTTAAGTAATATACTAAAATACTATTTATTAAATTTGAAAAGTTTAGTATTTATTTAATATAAGCTTAATTATTTAAAGCTAAATAGTAATACTTTGATTATATATTTAGTTAAGCTAATTTGTTTTTAAATATTTATTTTATAATAAATATTTACTAATTTTTTAATTAGCTATATTTTATATTTTAATTGTTAACTTTTTTTCTTTTATTTTAATATTTTTAGTTTAAATATAGTATTTATAAAACCTATTTTACTTTATTTAAATTAGATAAAAAATAATTAGTAATTTAATAGTTATAAAAAGTAATGCTATTAAATAAATATATACTAAAAAATTAAAAAATTAGATTAAAATTTTTAAAAATAAATAAATATTTTTTTATATTTAAAAGTTGTAAATAACTTTTTATTTTTATTAATAAACCTTAATGTTTAACTACTATTATTTTAATATAAAAATTTTATATAATGTTTAAAAAAAATTTTTATATAATGTTTAAAAAAAATTTTTTTTAATTATAATTAATTTTAAATTATTTAAAGTACTTTTTTAGCTTTAAATTTTTATTTAAAATAGATTAAAATTAATAATAAATTATATTTATATTTTAACATTTTTAAGTTTTAAATATAGCTTAAAAATACTATATATAACTTTTATTAGTAATATAATAATTATTAAAAATATCTTATTTAATTAAGTAATTAATTTTAAATAATAATTTATTTAGATAAATATTTTTAAAAATAGATTATATAATTTATTTTTATTTTCTATTTAAAAATCTTTTACTAATAGCTAATATAAAATTTATTTTTTATAAAAATAAATAAATTTAAATAGCTATATATTTATATTTATTATACTACTAAGTATAATATTTTATTTTTAAAAGATAATAATCTTTAATTTTTTAAATTTATACTTTTTTTAAATTAATAAATTTTTTATTTTAATAAATATATCCATAATATAAATAATTATAATATATAGCCTTTAACTATTACTATAAAATATAATTAAATTTAGCTATTATAAAATAATTTATTATAATAATTATAATAATAAATAATTTTTTTAAAATAAACTACTAAAATAAGCTTAATATACTAAATTTATAAAATATAATGTTTAAATTAAAATAATGCTAAAGCTATTATATAAAAATACTATTACTATATATATATTTAACTTTAACTTTTTTTTTTTTTTAAATATTGCTAAAAAATATTTTATTTATTTATTTATTAAAATAAAGTTTATTTACTTATTTTCAAAGATATTTAGATTTTTATTTTATTAGTAAGAATTTTTTGCTTTATTTTTTAACTTATTTAATCTTTTTATTTATTAAAAAAATTATTTTTAATTTTCTAATTTATTATAAAAAAACATATATTTTATATAAATAAAAACTAATTTCTATAAAGAAAGTTAATTAAATATACTTAAAAGTTTATTTTTTATTAAATAAAAAATAATTATTTAAATTGTTAAGTTGTTATAATATATAAAATATTGCTTTAATAAAATTTTTAATTTTTTTCTTTTTTATAAATTATTATTTTTTAAAGTTAATATATAATAATATTAAAATATAAATATAAATATAAATATATTTAAGTTTAAGTTTTACAAATTAATTAAACTAAATAAATAAATAAATTTAAAAGTAATTTTTTATATGCTATAAAATTATTTATTATTTATTTACTTTTATTTATTTAAAGTTTAAAAGTATATATAATATCATTAAAAGCTATAAATTAAAAATAATTATAATATTAACTAATAATATAAAGAGTTATTAAGCTTTTATAGTAAAGTAATATTATAAATTAAATTAGATTAAAAAGGTAAAAAATTTAATATATAGCAGTTTTTTAATTAAAGCTTTTTTAGCTTTTTAAAAGTTTAAAACTCTAATTAAAATATTTTATAATTATATTTTTAAAAATAAAGTAAACTAAGATAAAATAATATAAAATTAAATAAACTTTAAATATTAGTATTTTTTAAAAAGTAATTATTATATAAAAATTCTAATATAATTAATAAATTATATTATTATATTTTTATATAATTAATTAAATAAAAAGCTTTTAATTTAATAAAATTTATTATATTAATTATATTTAAATTTTAGGCTATTTATATTATTTTAAATATATTTTTAGATTTTTAATTTAATAATAATAATAAATTTACTATTAATTAAATATATTAATAAAAATATACTAGCTATTTTATAAAAACTACTAATAATGGCTTTTTTAAATAAATATTATATTATAATTTTACTTTTTTAAAAATATATTTTATTAGCTATTACTAGATTTTTTAATATTTTTAAAGCTTTTTTTACTTAAAACTATACTTAATTTTTCTATAACTTTTACTAAAACTACAATTTTTATTTCATAATAACTTAAATTATCTACTATTTTATAATAATATTTTTTAAGCTTTTAGCTTTAAAATACAGTTTTGAAAAACTTATTAAAGTAGTTAAATATTAAGTTATTAGTTATTAAATACTATTATTATTTAAAAATTTATATATTTAATTTTTTTATTAGCTTTACTACTAAAAATTTAATGCTAATTATTTAAAGCTGTATTATAACTAAAAACTTAAATTATATAAATAACTAGCATAAAAATAAGACTAAATAAGTAATAAAAATATAACTTAAACTTAATTTACTATATAAATATTAATATACTATTTTATAGTATATAGTAGCTTATAGTTTTTTAACTACTATAATTTTTAAATATTTTGCTTACTATATAATTTTGTAGTAATTTTTCTAAGCTTTTTTTAATAAACTAAATTAAAATTTAGATATATATATTTTAAATTATAACATTTTAAATAAATGGTATAATAAATTACTTATTTGCAATTTAGTATTATCTATAGCTTTAAGTTTACACTTACTAAAAAGTCAACATAATATGTATTAATTCATTCATATTTTATAAATAAATAATTTTGTTAAAACTAAAAAGCTATAATAAGGAATTAGTAATTTAAAGTTGTAAAAAGTTTTTAATAAAAAAAATAGCTAAAAACCTGCAAAATTTTATCTTTAAAGTTCCTGCTAGTCCACATCTCCTCCTATTATTGTATTTCCATTAACTTCCCTTTTAACTTAATTTATTTTTATATAATTAAAATACTTGAGCTAATAAGTCTATAAATTAATTTATTGAGGAATATGGAAATTTGAACCTTGTTAAATTTAATCAAACCTAATTTGAGAATTTTGAAATTAATAGATATCAACTTGTTTAAAATTCAAGTTGCTAATAAAATTCACTCCAATAAAAAGTAAAAATATTGTATTCCCCAAATATAAGGCATATCAAATTAAATTAAAATAACTAGTTTCTTAAAAAGAAAAAATAATGGGCTCGACTGGGAATCGAACCCAGGACCTCTCCCACCCTAAGGGAGAATTATACCACTAAACCATCGAGCCAACTTAATATACGTATTTTATAAATTTAAATATAAATTTATATTTTTTTTAAATTAAATTTTTTTAAGTATTTTATCTTTGTTTCTATATTATTTAGTTTATAATATGTTTTTTATTGAGAATATATATATATATGAATATTTCTTATTTTTAATACTTAAATTATTATTAAATAAGGGATTCCAAATATTTGTTAACTAATTTATTTTTGAATGAATTAATAAACATATATGTACGCACCCTATTATATACTTATTAAAATATATATTTTAATAATATAGTTAATATAAATTGGTTTTTAAATTACAATTTAATGTATGAGACTTTATTCTATCTTGAATGTTAGGTTTATGGTACCAAAGTTTAAATACTCGCTTTTAACGATAGGTTTTTATTTTTTTTTGGTTAAACAACTACATTTCTATACATGAGCCAATATAATCATTTCTTTTTTACAACAACTAACACATACTTCCCATTAACGCCAGCACCCACGACTTATCAACAGAAAAATAATCGTGTACTATTGCAACCGTTTAAAGTTTGAAATCCGTTTCGAAATATATTTTCGAACTTAAACTATTTTTACAGCTCAAAAGTAGATGCGCAGCTATCTACTACTTAAAATATAGAAGTAATACCGTCATAACAAGAAATAGTTTATCCATATACTTTCATTTAAAATAAATATACAGCTTATTCAGCTACAGCATAACGTAAAAAATTATAGTTGTAGGTGGTGGAACAAGTTTTTACGTAAAACTTTGGTTCTGTAAGCAAACTCAAACCAAATCTACTACAGTTGGTTAATCCTACGACTATCACATCTTTAGATAACTACAGTAGATCCTAGAAGTATCTGTACATTTTAAGTTGATTAGGAAAAATGTAATTTACACCACATGGTTTAATGTAAAGCAGTTCACCATTTTGGAAGGGAGCTAGTATGAAACTTTGGATTTACATCATATTACTATCTTTTCCTTTTTACCTATTAAACAAATTTGAAGGGTTTTATATCCGAACAACTTTAAAGCGAAGTTGCTAATTTTATAAATTATTTTAATATTCTTAATTTTTGCATTTCGATATACCGAAAAAAACTGTATACCGCTACCCTTATAAAACTTGAATATAGCATAGCATTGCTACCTTTTAATAAAAGTTGGTGTAGGTAGTTATGTAGATGTATACCTTTAGAAAATCTATTGATATTTAGGCGCAGGTAGGATAAACTTAATTTTCAAACGCCAAAATGATATAGCTTAAAATCGAATATACAGAAGGTATTAAATTAATTTAAATAGTAAAATGTAGAGATCGATGTACATCTTTGTACAATAGAATAAGCCACGTGTACAGGTAGGATAAACTTAATTTTCAACTTTTAAAACAGAATATAGCTAAAAATCGAATATACAAAAAAAACAAATGAACTTTCTGCTCTTTAACCAGAAATTTTTTTTAATAAGTTTTGGAAGTAAAACGTTATAATTTCTGCAACTTTAACTAAATCCAACCGAATTTACCTTTTAAATATATATTTTTTGCAGTTAAACTATATATCGGTTAATATTGAAATTAACATTAGTTTCTAATTAAAATTTTTATCTATATACACGCTGTTAAATTTTATTAACGAAAATAGTAAGTTCAATAATATTCTTTCATACCTACATAAAATAAAATAGTAAAAGTAGGCAAATTAAACATAATTTTCAATAAATAAAATCGATATAGTTAAAATTTAATTGTAAAATTAAATTATAATATATAATTATCACTATATAAGTTTATTAATTATACTAATAATGTGTATAGGTAGGATAAACTTAATTTTCAACTATTAAACAGTATATAGTTAAAAATAAGCGGTAAAATGTAAAGGTAGATCCTCCACGTTTGATATTTTATAACTTTTACTAAATAATTAAAAGTTTAAACTTGCTTGGAAAAGAAAGTTTCAGTTTAAAACTGTGTAGTAAAGAATAAGTGTAAGCTATCGAACGAAAGATATCCTATATGAAATAAAAATTTTAAATTTGAAAACAATAGCTAAGGTGATGTACCTTTAACAGTATAGTAAAATAAACATGTATAAAAAGGTGCAGTTGGTTACAATTTCATTTGGAAAACATTGTGACGAGAAACTGCGATAACCAAACAAATTGAAAGGTAGTTAATTATAGATACGATAGTTTAACTTTATACCAATTGATAGATTTAGATACTTTTATCGATTTTATATATAAATATATAGATTTTAACTTATAAGCTTAACGACGATATACCGATTCTAACTTTTGAAAAGTAATCCGATGAAGCTCGACTTATTACTCTTAATCACAAGTCTGGTGAGCCAAACCGCAGCCAGCAGTTATGGTGGTATACCACAAGCTCAAGTCGATTCCAAATTCAACAAACCGGATCCCTTGAAGAACAAAGAACCCATGCACGTGATGGTAAGTTTGATGTTCGGGACTCGTAGCCATATCAAAAACTTGTTCGAAGTAGGTAAAGTGTTGCAATCGAGAGGGCATAAGATCAGTTACATGACGGTAAAATCTTTAATGCGGTATGCGGACGGATACAACGTAACAAAATACCAAGTAGGTCCTGAAGATATAGATGTAGACGATAATCGCGGTATAAGTGAAAACAACCTCAAACCGTTCAACCCATTAACTGATACCATCCACGCTTTACAGGATATTATGCCCAACGTCTATAGAACTACTTTTTCCGATATTTTGCATACGGTAAAAGAGGTTAAACCCGACCTTATGGTTTGCGATTTCTTTTCAGTTACTTGTATAGATGCCGCTTACAAACTGGGTATCCCACTTATGATTGGGTTTCAAACTTTGGATGGTCCGTTCTTCCCTACACCTTACATCACCGGACCTTTAAGTTACTTCCCTATTACAGTGGATCAACTTTCGTTTGTAAATAGGTTTTATTCAACTGTGATCCACCCTTTAATATTGCTACCAAGTTACTACAAGTTGAATAAGTTGGTAAACGCGGAACGAGTTAAGTTCGGTATTAAACCTACCGCTGCTCTGGATGTTGCTAATTGGGGTCCTGCTATGAAGTTATGCAATACGTTCTTCGGGTTCGAACAGGCTAGACCTTTCGATCCTACCGTTAAAATGGTGGGTCCAATTATGTCCGACGAGTTTGCTCCCCTCACCCCCGAATTATCTAAATTTTTGGATGGCAAATCTAAAACTATGTATGTAGCTTTCGGCTCCGGTGTGGAACTATCGATCAAGGATATTGAAATTATGCTCAAATCGGCGGCTGACTTAGTCAACCAAGGTAAAGCTGACGGTGTAGTATGGGCTATCGGTAGAACTAAGCTTTCTACCTTTAACAACTCTAAGATTTCGATCAAGCTACAAGACGGTACTGAATTAAATTCGAACGATCTACTCAACAACAAACATCCTAAAATTAGGTTTGTAAAATGGGCTCCTCAAATAGCTATTTTGAACCATAAAGCGGTACGTCTATTCGTATCTCACGGTGGTTTGGAATCGGTATTCGAATCGGTTTATTCCGCTACCCCAATCCTCGTTATACCGTTCTTCGGGGATCAGTTTAGAAACGCTAGGAAATGTGAAGAGTTAGGTTTCGGTGGGTACTCCGATCACTACACTCACACCTCAAAGTCGCTTTTAGACAAGATGCACCATATGTTAGACGATTCTGACGGTTACATCGCAAACAACGCACTTAAATGGCAAGTCGTTACTAGAATGAACTCTAAACGTAAGTATGAGGCCGCTAACCTTATCGAAGAGTACGTCATGACCCATCGCATCTGCGCTAAAGCTCCCAAACATAAGGACGACTTGCTGAAGCACGACCCTAAGAATCTCAAGTTCTGTGAGATTAACCACCTGCAACCGGCTAAGAAAAGGATGTCTTGGTTGGTCGGCAATGGTATTGACGTATTCATGACGGCTGCCGTTATCGTATTGATACTGTTGACTCCTATAGTCATGGCACTCAAATCTTTAGTGGGGCTCACTACTAATATCAAAACCCACAAGGTTAAGAAAGCTTAAAAACAGGTTTTTAATAATTTATATAAATACTTGATTGTATTTTACTACCAACTACTACTCCTTTCTCTTATAAATAAATTTGTA
Organism: Capillidium rhysosporum; assembly: GCA_037055185.1. Taxonomy (NCBI): domain Eukaryota; kingdom Fungi; phylum Entomophthoromycota; class Entomophthoromycetes; order Entomophthorales; family Capillidiaceae; genus Capillidium; species Capillidium rhysosporum. The sequence goes on from JAWQFY010000010.1 coordinate 46,434, forward strand.
AAAAATAATTAAACTATCTTATAAACTTAGTATAAAGTAATCCAGTAACTTAATTTAATCAGCCAAAGTAACGTTGGTAGTTTTAGTAAAGAAGTTCATGGAGAAACTACCCCCTTCTCTACCTACCCCAGACTGGTTGGTACCACCGAAGGGGGTAGATAGATGCCTAAGTAACCAACAGTTAACCCAAACCATACCTGTATCCAGGTTCTGGGCTATATACCTCAATCTTTTGATATCCTTACCCCATACGCAGGCGGCTAATCCATATTTAGTGTTATTAGCATAGTTGATGGCTTCGTTGTCGGTGGAAAATTTGTTAATGGAAACAAAAGGTCCAAAGACTTCTTCCGCTAGGACTTGCGAGGTGTTGGGGTCAAGGTCGGTAACGATGGTAGGTTCGTAGTAAGCTCCGTTCGGATCTAAGTCAGGGTAAGTACTGGAGTGGGGGGAGGTACCTCCGCATCTGATTATACCACCTTCCTGCTTAGTTAATTCGACGTACCCTTTAACTTTTTCACGATGTTGGTTGGAACTTAATACCCCAACTTTGGTGTCGGGTTTCTGGGGTACACCCAACTTGTAGTTTTCTTGTACATAGGCTACCAACTTTTCAACAAACTTATCGTAGATGGTATCCTGTACATAGATACGGGACATACATAAACATATCTGTCCTTGGTTGGAGAAGGCAGCTCGAGCGCTAGAAGCTACTACCTCATCTAAATCACAATCATCCAATATGATACTAGGGTTCTTGCCCCCTAACTCTAAAGAAAGTTTCTTAAAACTGGAGGCGCAGGCCACAGCTACCTTACGTCCAGTTACCGTACCTCCGGTAAACGATATAGCTGGTACTTTTGGATGGGTTACTAAAGCGTTACCAGCGGTCTGACCTAGAATATAAAATTAGTTTCATGAGTAAACGGATGTATTTGTACCTAAACCGAAGACCATATTTACGACACCTGGTGGTAACCCTACTTCCAGAAATATCTTACATAAATCTTAACAAATAAATCAATAAAAGTTGAATAGTAAAAAGCTACAGTAGGCAGTTAAACTGGTAAACTCACTAGGTTTACAGACGCAAGTACAACCGGCTGCTAAAGCTGGTGCTATCTTCCAAGTCAACAGGTACAACGGGCTAATTTTGAAATACTAATCAATAAAAGATAAAACAAAGTATTACAGGTTCCAAGGTGAAATCAAGCCTACCACACCTACTGGTTTTCTAACCACATAATGCATACCACCAATTCCTGACTCATAGTTATCGGAGTAAACAACTGGGTCGTTAAACCAAGTTTCGGAAAAGTTGGCAAAGTATCTGAAATTTTCAGCTGCCCGAGGGATATCCAAGTTCTTACAGAGGCTTAATACTTTACCACCTTCTAAACTTTCGGCTAAAGCGAGCTTTTGGAACCAGGCTGGGGATTCGATTGCTGAAGCGATTTTGTTGAGGTAGTCAGAGCGGGTTTTTCGACTTAACTTGGACCATGAAGGTAATGCTTGATTTGCTGATTCTACAGCCGAATTTACAATTGTTTCACTGGCGTTAGATAAAGCACCTAACAACTTTAAAAGCATAAAATTAGAATAAATTTAACCTTTTTTACCTTATTGTTAGCTGGGTTAACTATATCCAAAGTTTCTTCCGAACTTACAAACTCATTGTTTATAAAATTGTTGATAACTAAACCTTCGCTCAAACCAGTAAGTTGAACTAAACCTTCCAAATCTAAACTTGCTTTGTCGGATTGTAAACCCATCTTCCTTTATCTTCTTTCTTTCCTATTTTAATAAAGAAATAAAAAAGTTTCGGTCAGGTGTAAGCTTATATGAGTTTAGATATAAACTAAAATTGATGACGTGAATTTGAACTTGAAAAGTCACCTGTCTATCATCTTATTCGAGGCTTTTTTGACAGCTATAAAACCTTATTTTTAGAATAATTAGGTCTACAATTTCACTTTTTGAATTGTATTGCTAGAAGCTGTAATAGTGTTCAACTGTATAACAACTTATCTGAAGTTGTTTAGAAGCAGAGATGGAAACTTAAAGCACTCTGGAAGTCAGCTTTTAAGATTTGAAAGCTGAAGTTATCTATTCTAACTATAAATTAAACTGGCAAGTAAAGCTTATACTGTCAGTATAATAAATGTATTTATAAAATTTTGCTGTAAGTGTTAATACTGGTTAAGGGTTTTACTTAGCTGAATAATATCAATTTTTAAGTTTTTTTAATTTTTTTTTTTAGTTTTGAAAAGTTAAAATATATATATAGTTTTAATTCAATTAAAATTAAAACTATAAATAATTTTATATTATATAAAAAGTAGAATATTATAATAAAATAATTAATTTTTTCTAATTTTTTAAGCAAACTTAAATATATATTTAATAGTACAAATAACTTTTAAAGATAAAAAATTATTATATAGCATACTTATTTTAAATTAAAGCTAAAATATTATACTATTAAATTTAAAAAAAATGTAGTTTTTATTACTATTATAAAAATATTATATAAATTAATACTTATAGCTTATAATATACTTATATTATAGATATAATAATATAAAAGTAAGCTATATTTACAAAAATACTATATTATAGCTATAGTCTATAAATATTAAAAAATCATATTTTTATAAAGTATAGTTATATAATTAATAATATAGCTAAAGCTAATTAAAATTATATTTTAGTTTAATATTTAATTCATATTATAAGTAAATAAAAAAAGCATATATATATAATATATATTTAAATATTTCTAACTTATATATAAATTATATAAATTATATAAATTTACAATTAATTTAAGTAGATTATAAAATTATAATACTGTTTTAAAATTTAAAATAGCTAAAATATTAGCTTAACTTACTTTATATAGTAAATTAAGTTTAATTTAAATATACTTCTAAATATTTAAAGCTATTTTTTTTTCTCTTACTGCATTTAAAAAAAAACTAAATAATATTATAGTATTTAGTTTTATAATATTTATAAAACTATACTTTTTTTTTTACTATATAAAAAAAGTTTTTAAGTATAAATTAAATAGTTTATAAGTTTTATAAAATATTAAAACTATATTTTAGTACTATAGTATATTACTAAAATAAATTTTTAAAATAGTTAACATAATACTAAATTATAGCTTTAATAGTAAAAGTATACTTTTTAAGTATAATAACTATTTAAATAGCATTATTTAGATTTTTATAGCAAAGTTATAAAAATAAAATAAATAAGTATAATATTTTGCAATATAGTTAAAAGTATAAAAAATATATATTAGCTTAATTAAAATTTTAAAATTAATTATATAGTAAATTATAACTAATATTAAATTAGTAGTATAAAAAATACTTAATATATCTAAAACTTTATTTTAAGTATATATTGATTTATATTTAGTATATATATAAAGTAATTTAAATACTAGTATATTTATAATATAGCTATAAAAATATGTAAATTTACTTAAATAGTTTTATATTAAGTTTTTTTTTTAAGTTTATTTAAAAAGCTATAAAGCTATTTTAATATATAACTTTACTATATAATAGTAAAAATATTTTTATATTGCTATTATAACTAAAAAATATTTTAAAAAAGTTTATTAAAATTATACTTTTACTTTTTTATATATAGTAAAAGAAAAAAACTAATTATTTATAAAATTTTATTAAGTATACCTTTTTACTTAATAGAGTAGTAAAATACTAATAAATATAATTTAAATTTTTTTATAAATATCTATAAAAATATATAGCTAAAAGCTATATAGTTTTAATAAAGTAGTTAAAGCTTAAAGTTTATAAATTTTAACTATAAACTATAATATTAAATATTAAAAATATATTTTAATACAAATATATATATATTTATTTAAAATCTAATTATATTAAGCTTTTTATTATATAATTATACAAAAATAAAGTAAATAGCTTATATTATATTTATTATATTGAAATAAAAGTAGAAAATTAAGTTAATAGCTATAAAAATTATAATTAAATATATATTAAAACTTTATATTAATATAAAAATATTATTAAAACTATTTAAAAAATAATAAATATAGCTTAAAAGTAAATTTTATTTTAAAAAATAATTAAAGTATATTAACTATTTAAATTTATTAGTTTTACTATATAAGTAAATATAAGTTTAATAAGTATAATATATATATATTATTTATATTTATTAAAGTATAAAATTCTATTAATTTAAAAAAAGTTTAATTTATAAAGATAATTATAATATAAACTATAAAAATAAACTTAAAAAATAAAAGGTTATATTTAATAATATAGTATATATATATAAATAACTAGCTTTATTTATTTTAAAAATAAATATCTATTAAATTTTATATTAGCTATTAGCAAATAATTTTTATAAAAATAATAAATTCTAATTATATATTATATATTAATAAAATATTTAGCTAAATAAATAATATTTTAAAAATAATATTTTAGTTAAAAAAATATGTTTTAATATATATTATATTATAAATAATAATAAAATGAAGCATTTTTAAATATATTTAGTAATATAAAAAGCTTAAAAATATAATTATAATAGTATAGATTTAAACTAACTTTATATAATAAAAATTAAAGTAATTTTAAATATATTTATTGAAAAAAATTAAAAATATATAATCAATTATAAATAATAACTTATATAAATAATATTTATATATTAAATTATTAAAAATATACTAATTATTAAATGTAAAAAATTTAAAATAATTATATAGTTTTTTAATACTTTAAGTTTAATATTAAAAGTAGTAGCTTTAAAAAGTTAAAAAGTTTTTATTTTAAACTTAAAATTAATAAGCTAATTTAATTTTTAAGCTTATAATATATATATATATATTAAATAATTAATAATAAATTAGTAAAAAATATAAAAAATAATTACTTAATATTTGCTAATATAATATTTATACTAGTATTTAACTTAGTAAAATATATACATTTTTTAATATTTAAAAAGTTATAAGTATATTTATAATTAATGCAATATTTAATCTAGTACCTTAAATATTAATAACTTTATTCTAATTATTATTTTCATTAATAGTTTATTATAATATATAATAGTATTATATTTGTTTGTTATAGTTTTACTAAAGTTAAAAAAAGTAGTTTTACTTTTATTAAGTATATTACTTTTAATTAATTTTTGAATTTCTTTAATTATAGCTTAAAATATCTTATAAAATATATTTGATCTAATAAAAAAAATTAATTATTAAAATTTTCAGATTAAAATTTAATATATTTTTATAGCTAATCTTTGAAGATAGTTGACTTTAAAGAGTTATAATTAATATATCTAATAAATAAATGAAAAACTAAAAATAAAAAATATATATAATTCAAAATTTCTTATTTAAATAATTATTAATTTTTTTATTAATATAACTTTTAGAAAAAAAGTACAACTATTTGAACAGTACTAGTATCAACTAAAGTGCTAATATACTAATTGAAAAATATTTACTTATTGTTTTATATATAATGTATTTAAGATCTAAAAACATAATAATACTTTTAATTAATTTTTATTAAAGTTTAAATAGGCCCATATCACACATAATATTCTAAGATAATACATAATATAAATATAGAAATAAAAATTTGCTTTGTATGTAAAATAAATTGTATAATTAAATATAATAAGTGATATAGATTTATAATTATAAAACCAAATAATTTGTTTTAGATATTGAAAAGAAAATAGTGTTTAGTAAGTACCTTGCTTGTTCAATTCTCAGCAGAGGTAACAAGTTCAGATTCCTTACCATTACTACCATTTTGTTTGGCTTTAGGCTCTTCTAAAATATCTTCTGTAGCTGCTCTTTTCATGCCTATTAAAGTTGGACTTTCTACAATTCCAGTGACATTGCTACTTTCGGATTGAATGTGTTTAAATTCTTCGATCTTGAGATCAAGTTGCTTTATAATGGTGAATTGCTTCTTTATTCCAGCTTGTATGCTTTCTAATGTTGAATCCAAAACCTTTTTTGTCTCCTCGTTGGAAAGATTGGCTTCGATTTTAGACTTTAGCGACTTCTGTTCGTTGATATACTTCTCAAGTAGTACCACGTTCTTTTTCTGATATTTAACAAGTGCTTCCAATTTTTCTTGGTTGGTTAGTATTTTTTTTGGTTCCGTTTTAATCTTCGCTTCTATAATCTTTTCGTTACTTGATTCAGTCGGTTTAACGGAAGTATTATAAATTTTCTTTCTATACAAATCTACAAATCTGTTGTTAAACATAGGTTCAGAACTTTCTAAAGCTTTAGTAGCAGCTTCAGGAGTACTAAATTGTAAATCGGCTTTACTGGATTTTTCCGATATAGTTACCTGGTCAACTGTACCGAACTTAGAAAAGAATTCTCGGATGGTCTCTTCATTTCTACTTTCTGCCGGGATGTTCGTAACGACTAAAATATTCGGGCTAAAAGTGGGTATCTGTGGTTTCATAGTATTTTCATAACTAAAACCATTAGCCGGATATTCTTTGTTATAATAGTATGCGTTATTATAAGCTTGTGGATGCCTCAATTTGTTTTCAGGAGTAATAGAGTTTAATCTATTATTTGTAGCCTGTACCTGATTAACAAAGCGTCTAAATGATTTGGTGTTAACTTGGGTTCGATAGCTCTCATATGTGTTACCATTTTGTGGCGTTTTATTAACTTTATCCAGTAAGTTGTTCGGTAATTCGCCATGAGAATAGCTACAATATTCTCCTCTTTGACAGTAACCGGTGTTCTGGTAATTATAACACATAGGAACAACTTTATTACTAAAATTATTGTAGTTAGAATATAGTGCATTCTCAGGGTGTATAGGTAAAGGAGCGGGCATTCGCTCAGTAATGTTTTTTAACTCTTCACCAGGAGAATAACTTGAGTTTCTATCTGATCCAAGGTTTCCATTGTCAATAGTTTCATTCAAATCTGGGCTATCGTATCCTTTTTCTGCAGATCCATCAACAACAACTCCTTGAGCTTTAAGGTGATCAAATAAATTAGTAACAAATGTTGTTGTGTTTTCCTCAAGAAATTCTTCTAGTTGAACTTTACAATCTTTAAATAAACTGCGGCTTGAACTATCATTCTCAATTAAGGCGCAAATATAAGTTACCAGATCTTTGGAATCGAAGTCTAAATATTCATCAAGCGAGTTTTGAATGTACTCTTCTATCTCTTTTGTTACCTTGTTACTCATTGTCTTATACTAAAGCTATAAAAAATTGGATAAAAGAATTAAAACTATTTATTTATCAGGGAGCTTAGAAAATTTTACATTTAGCTTGAGCCTATGAAGTAAATATTACTGGTGGAAAATAGCATCAACTGCAAAAAAATTTTAGTCATAATAAACATAATTTTAACTTTTTATTCTGGGTTGCATTAAGTTATAATATAAATAAAATTCGTTGTAGCTAATAAACTTACTTAAATTTTTAGGAGGCAATTTTCAGCAAATTAATGTTTAGCCATGTATGAAGTTTTCGGCTTATTACTAAAAGATTTATATCTCAATTAAAATGAAAATTTTTTACTTTGACAAAATCTTAAACAAAGTTGCCAACAAAAAATCAAGATTTGAAGAGATAAACCAACAACCTACAAGATTTAATACTTAATTGCAATCTGAACTCGAATTATAACTATATTAGTAATTCTGAAAGCATGTTTACTAATCTACGTAACTTGGAGAAACAAAGTTTTAATCGCTTGAGTCTTGATGATCCATATCTAATGCAACAACTAAGTAAACATCGTAAACGACCCAAAATCAAGCAAATTCTTAAAAATTGCGAAAAGATTTCCAACGAACTTTTAAAGCGTAGAAAACGAAATAGCTCTTGCAAGTTGGGTCACTTAGAAGCACTAAAAGTTACAGCTAAGAAGAAAGGTCCTAAGGAAGCCAAAGTTAATCGGGATTGTTTTCTTGAAAAGAAAGAATGTGTCGTTGAACATTATAAGCGTAATATATTGGGTATAACTTCTTATAATCCCAACGATCTATTTCAGATACAAAAACCGGGCCTTTTGAAAGCTATTAGTCCAAATGATGGCGATTTTTATGACAGAGATACCATCTGTGTTCATCATGATGGTTTCATTTTTCCAGTACACACTATCATGCAGTCACATGAACTAGTCCCTGAAGCTAATGAGAATTTATTCATGGATCCGACAGGATTACAAAATTTCGGAGTCACTTGCTTCATGAATTCAGTTCTGCAATGTTTGTTCGCACTTCCTATTTTCGTAAACTACCTTGTCACCTCTTTCGGTTCTTACTGTATCTGTCATGATGATCCATTTGAACCTAATTCACATTGTTATTTATGTGATATGCGCTCTTTAGCGGTGCATAAATTCCATCACAATATCAATATGAATCCAATTTCATTGTTCAAACATCTGAAAAACCTTTCATCTGCCTTCATACGCAATCAACAACAGGATTCTTCTGAGTTCTTTGGTTGTCTTATCGAACGAATCTCCCAGATCAGTGTCCTTAACCATATACATTCCTTCGGCCAACACAGTTTCAAATCGTACCTCAGCGATCCGATATCTTCAATTTTTGATATTCATACTGAGCGAAAAAGATACTGTAGTAAGTGCAAAGATGTTGAAATTAGTTTCCCTTCCCAAAAATACCTTATGGTTACAGCCGAAAAAAACACTAGTTTGCAGTCTGCAATGGATGATCTATTTTCTAAAGTTGACACGTTCAAACATTACACTTGCGATAAATGTAAAGTTAGAGGAAGTATCAGGATCACCAGTAAAATTCGACATCTTCCTCCAGTGCTGGTTATTAGCATAAATCGTAATGATATGCACAAGTTGGGTAGAAAGCTCACCAACCGTCTCAGAACACCACAGGTTCTGAACCTACGCTCATACGTCAGCTCAGCCTGTCAAAGTGCTAATAATGATGAAGACTGTACCTACGAACTTAGAAGCTTTGTCAGCCATGTAGGAGTACACACCTCCATGGGTCACTACTACGCAGATGTTAAATCTTGTTATAGTAAGAGCCCCGATAAATGGTTTAGATGTAACGACAGCCAAGTATACCCCAACAAAATTAAGGATGAACAGATAGATCAGGCTTCTATGCTTTTTTACATCAAAGTTACTAAATCAAACTCCCTAAATAGACCACATCATGGAGCATCTTACTATATTCCTTATACTTTTGAAAAGGATCAATAATAGAAATTTGGATAACATGCTTTTTGCATACTTAATAATAAATATAGAAATTTTAGCTTATTATAGTTAACCAAATACTTTAAAGATAAAATTAAGTTTGTCAACTATTTAAAATGTGCTTTTAATTATAGTATAACAATAGAATTAATCTATAGCATTTAATCTTAAGTAAATAGTAAATTTTATAGTTTATAACGATAGCTATTTTAACTATATTTTTAATAATTTGTTACATTGAAGTTAAATTTAATTTATCATCAAATTTATGCAAATTATAAACTAATTAAGATAATTTTCTAAAAAATTAAATATCTATTAAAAAATTTATTATAATATCTTATTTATATATTTAATAAAAAATATTAACTAATTATACTAAATTAGTCTTCAAATTTAAAACTTTTTTACAATAATATCTAAATATAAATATAAATAAAATATAAGTAATTTTCTTTAATAAAGTAAGAAAAGTATTAATAAAATAAAATATTGCTAATTATATTATATTTATATAGTAGGTATATCAGATAAAAATTAAGTTAATAATTATAAAAATAATAATAATTAGATATATATTAAAGCTAAAACCTTAATATATTATTTTATAATTTATAAATAAAGAAACATACTAAATAAAAGCTTTAATAATATAAAATAATACTAAAACTATTTAAAAATAATAAATATAATATAAAAGTAAAATATTAGTATTAAAAGCATTTTTTTATAAGAAAAAATATAAATAAAGTATAAAACTTATTTAAATAACAATATTTAAACCTATATAAAAATAAAATATAAATAAATATAAAACTACTGTATTAAAACTATAAAAACAAAAATATATATATTAATTTAATTAAAATCTATATTTAATATATATATAAAATAATTTATATAATAAAATTTTTATAATATAGCTGCAAAAATATAAGTTTACTTAAATATTTTTATTTTAAAGTTTGTTTAAAAAACTATTAAGTTATTTTAATATATAATTATATAAATAGTATATAATTACTATCTTTTATACTATTATAATAATTAAAAAAATATATAATACATATAAAATACTAGTTTTTAGTTTTTAGCTTAGCTTTAATCTAATTTAAAAAATTTAAAAAAGTAATAAAACTTTTAATTATAAGCTAAAAGTTTAAATAAATAATATATATATTTAATTACTTTTAAAAGTATACAATAAAATAAAGTATTATTATAAAATTATATAGTAGATTTAAGTAAAAGAGTATTAAATTTTTTTTTATAAAAATAAACTAAATATAATAAATATTCTTAGTTTTAATATAAAAACAAAATATATAAATGTTAAAAAAATAGCTAAAAATATATATTTTAAATTTAATTTTTATAGCAAGTAAATATAAGCAAATTATTTTAAATTTTATAGTAAGGTTTAATAATTTATATTTATTCTATAAACTTAAGTTATAAAGAAATGATATTGGCTAATTAGATTAATTTAATTAATAAAATATAATTAGAGCTAACTTTTACATAAAATTAAAATTAGCAAGGTATAATTATAAATCTTTTTGGTATATTTTTGGATAAACTAACTAGTTTTTCTATTAATAAATAATACTTATTAATAAATAAATAGCTATATGCCTATTTTTAGCCTTATCTATATTAAATTTAGTAATTAAAACTACAAAATTCTAATAATTACACATTTGGTTATAGGAATACTGGATAGTTTTAATAGTTTCAGTATTTGTTAGTAATAAACTCAAATAGATGCTACCAAAGTATTTACATTGCTGAAACTACCAAAAGAAATCTTCCTTTAACAATATTTTATACAAACATCCTTAACTAGCATAAATTTCCACCTGAAATATTTCAAACTTAACCATAAATTTTTGTTCAAGGCCTTCAGTCAGTAAGTATACGCACAGATACCAAACAGGTTGAGTATCTTCTATAAAGATGTATTGTAGTAATGAGTGCAGCGAAATTACCTTCACAAAACGCCAAAATGTTACTAGGTGTACCACTAGCTCTACCTTATATACCCGTTTACTTAGCACTTACTGTGACATCATACCATCTGCTAAGCATGACCTAGAGCACTTCTTTTTGTGGCCAGGGCCTTAATTTTTAAAGGCGAATGTAATTGGTTGTATAAATTATAAAAAACTTTTAAATTCTGTAAAATTTACATTCAGAAGACGATGTTTTTAGGACTTAGAATCGATGATAGGGTTGAAGGTGGGACAAGTGGTGAAGAAAGCTAACCTGAGCAGCTTGGTACAGAGGTACAAGACTGAAGTAAATCACAAATATATTCGAAAAATAACAACTGCAAAAGTATTATGTCGCGATACGCCAACTACGAAAGGAAAGGTTAAAGAGAGTATGGTAGAGTCCAGCAAGAGAGGGTGGAAATCAAATCAACTAAAATGGGAAGATTTAGGTGGAGATAGAGATGAAGTAGAGTTTGAAAAATCGAAACCGTACCTACCTCATATGGATTCGCCATTAGTAAAGAAATTGTTGGAAGATTACGAAAAATTGACTCAAAATTTACAAAGTTCAGCTGAAAAATTGCCAGGTCAGTTGTATTCTATTATCGAAGAACCAACAGTTGACAGTAACAATGAATCACAAAAGTATGTGGATCGGACTAACATGGAAACTTTAGCTGATGAAATGAATGATTTGGAAGAACTGTTTTATAGTAAAAGTAACAACTGGGGTTTGGAGCCGGTTTTTGAGAAACCAGATGACGATTTACTTATGAGTATGAACTCCAACTTTAAACCTGGTGATATAGTAGGTATGTCTGAAAATATATTATTAGTACTTCATGTAGGCAGACTTGACATATCTGTTATGGATAAGGATGGACGGTTTAGGATAGTGCGTGGCCCCAATCTTGATTTTCACTTCCCAGGCGCTTTGCAGAACGAATTTTGTGTAGATTTTATAAACCAGGTGCAAGGACAGAGTATGGTAGACAGTTTTTTAAACTATAAGAAAATCGAACAGTTTTTCCCACTTGCTTTCCAACTCCTGAACCATATTCATTCCAATGCTTTTGAATTCGAGATGCAGCGCCACTACAATCTATCTCAGCTCTACGAGAAGTTAGCGTTAAACCATGACTATTACGAGTTCAACATCAAAGATGTGGCGTTAGATATGTTGAAGCGACCAGCCACTTTACCGGAGTTGTTTGGATTCTACAGTTTTTTTGTAAGGCAGGCCGGTTATTTTGATTTCAATCGTGAAAAGCGCAATACTTTCGTTGCCTATCCCAAACAACTTTTGAGCTTGATCCCAAAAGTTATCAAGTCCGCTCGTGACCAGGACGCTAAGTTCAAGCTATTTATGGCTAAAGTAACCAAATTAATCGATTACCGCAGGTCAAAATTTGATGACAAGTACTACGGGGACGTGGTTTCAACCGAGAGCCCAGCTTACACTCCTTACCAACCTAAACCGAAGGTACAGTCGGATCTATCCATAACCTTTTCATCCGATACTTTACCTAAGTTTACTGCTGATGACAAGCTATTCATACAAGCGATTTGGAATTATGTAGTTATTGACAAGCTATCTACATTCACGCCCTTAGTCCATCTGGTTGCAGCTGTTTTAAAACCTTTAGGTTACCCTTATGTCAGCTGTACTTACGCGCACAATTTCCTGAAGGATATAGGGGTGGCTAAACCGTGGCAGAATCTAAATTTACTACATCGTGATAACCAGTTCCCATCGTTTCCACCTGTCAAAGCTACTGAAAATTTTGAAGATATTTACAGTAAAATACGACATGACTTCGGAAGTTTACCAGTATACACCATTGACGACGTAAATGCAAAGGAGATAGATGATGGTATTTCACTTGAAAAAGAAGCAGATGGGAGCTATTGGATCCATATACACGTTGCCGATCCTACCACTATAGTACCGCATGATAGTGCTTTAGCTGAAAGATGCTTAGAACAACCTTTGACCGGTTATTTACCTGAAACTTCTTTACCGATGCTTCCCAAAACAGTAACTATGGGGAAGTGTAGCTTAGGTGGGGATAGTACCAACCCCAAATTAACTTTGACATTCAGTGCTAAATTGGATGCTACTGGCAGAATAGTGGACTACAAGATCAGAACTGGCAAAATTAACAATATTTTACCAATACTTTATGACGACTTGGATGCTACTTTCAACGTCAACCATGCGGTACTGCTGCAAGGTTCTCATCCAATTAAAGAGACTGAAGAACCTAAGCGATTACCGGTACAATTCGATACTACCACTAAAGAGGATTTGAAGAAGCTATTCGAGCTAATGGCAGCTTCCTACAACCACCGTATCCAAGATGGTTTGCTGCAGTTTGATAGACCGGAATTAGATTTGACCGTACAGCCTAACCCCCTACCCAACACCACAACTTTCATACACAATAAGCCCAATTTCAACAACTACAATAAACTTCCGCAGATTAACTACCGATTGGTAAAATTCAATCCCGTTTCAGCACGTGGTATGGTATCCCAAGTTATGACTATCGCCGGCTGCGTAGCTGCTACCTACTGCCAGGACCACAACTTACCTGCACTGTACTCAACTCAGGAACGACCCGATTTCACTGAACTACCTGCCTTGCAGCATCTCCTGGATCAACTCAAACTCACCAAGAAAGCAATCTCCTACACCGACTACCTGAATCTGCGTGGGTACCTCCTACCCTCGCTCATTAAGACCCAACACGGAGGACATCACACCATGGGTCTCCCCCACGGCTACATAAGGGTCACCTCCCCCCTACGTAGAGCAGTAGATCTTATAATGCACTGGCAGATTAAACACCACTTGCTGCACCCAAGTAAACCACCGCTATTCACGACTGACAAACTGAATGGGATGCTTACCAAAATTAGTGCTGGAGCTTTTCACCTAAGCCGATTGGAGCAGCGAAGTCAGAAGTTCTGGTTATTAAACCTGTTGCAACGTTTCGAGGCTGATGCGAAGGAGAACCCTGCAGCTCTATTGGAAGCGTACCCCACCATCATTAAACGCATCCAACCCGAAACTTTGGTCCATATGGCTAACGGGACCACCCAATTGATGCCACCTCAACCAGTATACTCAGCTAGGATAGTCAAGTTCCACTTTGATAACACATCGTGGCGAGTGATCTTAGAACCACTAGGGGTCGCCGTAACCTTCCGAGCTAACAAATCGATACGCGATCTTGAATTTATACCTAGTGACAACGACTTTCAACCCAACCAACTCATCGAAGTCGTAGTACTAAGTCTGCTGAGAGACAACAATTCTTTGATGTTTGTAGAACCTTACGACACCAAGTTAAATTAACATAGTACGTAATACATAGAAATAGATACTATATTAAAAAGTTCATATTTAATTAATTGAAAACATGCCCACATAGGTATTTTAAAATTGTATTTATGGAAGATAATTCACTTTTGCTTTTCCTATATTATCATAATCATTAAAACTACTTTCCCTTACCTCCTAAAGGCTGTTGAGTTTTCGATTTAGAATTGGATCCAAAACCGAATGTTATCTGAATTCTTTATAGTTATTCGATAATGGATCATCAATTCAAATTTGTTTCTATAACTCTTTGATATCAATTAATAGATGACCCAGTAGTTAAGCTTAAGTACAAGCTCTAGAGTTCAGTTCTTAATTTCAAAATTTACATAGATATTGAGTAAAATTAATAACTGGTTTTATTGCGTTGTGCTGTTAAAAATAACTTGTTTATGTAATTGATTCTTCGTTCTAAAGATTTTCAATGCTAGGATAACCTCTTTTTTACTTAGATATCTCTTCAATAATGTTTAGATTAGCACTAAAATTGATTAAAAGTTTTAAGCCTTGAGTCTAAAGTTACTGATACAAATTCAACCGAAATCGGGGTTGAGGACCTAAGTAACTATCGACTAAGAAATCATTCCATTAACCAAGCTTAAATTGTAGGTTTGATAAGTAAAACTGAAGGGAACATAAGCTAAGATTATGACTGCACCATTCCAAAAGTTTTATAGCAATTAGGTTCGAAAATGCAGCTATCGTATTACAAAAATTTTATAGCTATTAGTTCAACACGTTTTACAAACCCTCCGCCTTTATAAACATGTTTAATCCGAGTAACGGTAACTTAATAGAATAATTGCTTAATACTACAAGTTCAAAAAGGAATGTAGTAGAATAGTTGCTAAAGCTTTCAAAACATGAAGTAAATCTACAAATTTTGAATGTAGTAAATATTTAAACAAGTTATTTGATATAATAGCAAGTTCGAAATGGTTCAATAAATTTTGTTATGTGAAGACTTTAAAATCGGATAAAAAGTTGAGAGAAGTTACTATTGTAGAAATACTTAAATGTAGCAAACATTTCAGATATTTAAAAAGGATTATAATCAATCACAACCTAGATACTACAGTAGTTATCGAAGAGAAATTTACTACCAGATTACATTATTTTTGTAGGAAAACCAATAAGGTGATTGGTTTGATAGCTCTTTGAGACTTTTAATAGCTGTTTCTTTATAACTATGCCTACATTTTTTGTAATCCTTTGTTCTTATTAATGTGGAAAGTAGCTCCAACTTTAGTTTCGGGATGTATGGTGGTGTGTAAAGCTTTAGAGCTAATTTCTTCGATTTTTAACTATTTTAATTAGATAGTTAAGGAGGTACAATTACTATTTGATATATTCGATATAATCCACAGTAGTGGAAATGAAGTTGGTCAAGCTTTAGTCGAAACTAATAAAATTTAAACCATCTCGTTCACTAGTAGCTCGGTTTCAAGCATCAAAATCTTCAAGAATTATCCTTTAGTGTTAAGAGTAGGAACCCCGTTTATTATAATGGACAACGTAAAAGGTCAGACCTATTTAGCTATATCTAATATCTACGTTTATATCTGCATCTATCATAAGTTTTTAACAAATTGGCGGCGTAAACTGAGATTCACTTCAAAGTTTAGAATCATATTTATATCCAATTTAACTATGATACTTTATTTTCACACCAATATCCTGAGAAAGTTGAGGCCACCGTCTGACTAACTGTCCAAGAAAGTACTAAAGCTCATCTTGGTAGAGTTAAACCTGAATTCGCATTAGATAAGGAGAATTCAACATATTATTATTTCACCCCTACCATCCTTACCAACCTGCTTATCGAAAGTTGGATCGAACAAACTGATATTTTCGGTTCTATCGTATCAGTCATTCTTTTAACAACTTAGGCGAAGCCATCCAACTCGCCAACATCTCCCAATACGGTTTAATTCCTTGTATTCATGGTAGTAACTTAAGAAAAGTTAGAAACTTACCTCAACAGATCGATGCGAGTATCATCTAGGTTAACTGCTAGTTAGCTCACGATAAAAATATGCAGATTGGAAACTTCGAATCTTTGGATCTGTTTGCTAAAGCTATTAGCATCATCCTAGTCGGTTATTTTTAGGCAAAAATCTGACTTTCGAATTTTTAAAACTTAATTAGAATTTGTAAATTTTTTTTGTAGTGATGGTTATACGATATTATTAAATTATAAAGTTAATTTTTAATAGATTTTTAATTATTTGACTTTCTTTAATGCTTTATAGAATAGTATACAAAGTAAAATAATGTTTTTAAATTAATTTTTTACTATGAGTTAGAATTAAAGGTATAGAATAATATTTCTTAACCCTTTTGTGAGATATTTGGATGAATGGAAAATAATTAACTAATTTATCATTAAATTAAGATATTTATAGAATCTTAGTATCACTTACGATTTTCAATATAAAGAAAAATTGTATGGTAAAAATATGTAATTTTTTTATTAAGATTGGAAGAATGATTTAGTTTTGGAAGTTTGAGGTTTTTATAACAATGTTAAAGTATGTTCTTAGTATATGAGAATGGCTAAAACTTAGAATAAAATGCAAAAATTATATTACAATATCATTAGAAATTACTAAAATTAGCAGATATCTAACATACTTAATTAATAAAGAACATATTAAAAATAGGTTTATAGTTATTTAATTTAATAATAGTATTAAAAGGGAGTGCTATTTACTATTTGCTTAACTTTATAAAAATTTAATATGCTTTTAGGTTAATTTTATTAAAGTAAACAGATTTTTAACTAAAAAAATATCTAAAGACTTAAATTTTTAAGAAATCATATCAAACAAAATTTTTTTTCTAACTTTTTATTGTTAGTATAGTAATAAATGATATATTAACAATATTTAGTTTAAAGCACTAGTTTAAATTTAATTTTTAATCAGTTTATTATTATTTTATTTTAATTTACTTTATATTTATTGCTAGAATGCTGAAGTAATAATATAAGAGTAAAAATATATAATATACTTAAAAAATAAAACTATAATACTTAGATAATAATATTATTATAATATCTACTTTATTATTTTTATTATAGTTATTAATTTTAAAATAATAAAGCTTTAACTATTACTTTAGAAGAAACAAGCCTTTATAATAGCAAAATTTTAATTATAGCAGTTAAGTATATTAGAACTATATTAAAAAAAAAACTATAAAATTATAAAAAAATTATAAAAAATAACTAATAGTTAGGTAAATAGCTATATTATTAACTAAAAAAATAGAAATTAAAATTATTATTATATAGTAATATATTTTTAAATAAAATAAGTATATATATACTTAAATTTATTATAAGTCAATAATTTTTTAACTAATTTTTATAGTGATAAGCTAGTTTATATATCATTTTAAAATAGAAAAATAAAAGTAAATTAAAATAGGTAATGTTTAAATTAAACTACTTTATATTATATATTATATTTAATAACTTTTATAATAATAAAAATAAGTTAAATAAATAAATACTTAACTAAAGTTTTAATAAAGTTAGTTAAAATAATTTAAATATAATATATAATACAAAGTAGTTTAATATAAATATTTAGATCTTTACAATTTTAATAATTTTTTTTTGTTTTTATAGCTATAAAAATAAAGCTTAAAACATTTTTAAACTTTTATTATTATTAAAAAAACATTTAATAAAGGTAATATAATATTTAAAAAAATTATATTGTTAGCTTTATATATTTAACTAGTTATAAAATAAATAATACTAAAAAAAGTTTAAAAAAAAACATTTGCTATAAATTTAAAACTTTCTAATTAATATTATTAGTATTTTTTTTTAAATAAGCTTTAAAAAAATTATAAGTTTAATTTTAGAGAATTTTTTTTATTTTAATTTTTGTTTTAAAAAGTATTAGAGCTTAAAAAATATTTAAAAAAAGTTATAAAAAATAAAATTTTAAAATAATTTACTAAACTTAAAAAGTTAATATTAGCTAAATTTTTAGAATTTTATATTAGTATTATATTTATATATTTAATTATATTTACAAATTTATTATAATATATTTTAAAGTTTTACTATATTTTTATTAGAAAAAAAATATTATTTATAATTTAAAGTTAGATTTATAACTAAAATTATATAAATACTTTATTTAGTATTAATTTATTTAATAAATATAAACTAATTCTTACTTTAAAAATAGCTAACTAATTTTAAAAAGCTTTTATTTTATAAAATTAATGTGAAACTTAGTTTATAATTTAAGTAATTATTTATATTTTGGTATATAAATCTGCTTTTTAAAATGTAAATATAATTTATTAAAATAATTAATATTATATTTTAGATATATAATAGGTTTTTAGACTTAGCTTTACTAATCTTAAAAAGGCATAATTATAGTTATAATTTTTATAACTTATATTATAAGTTTAGAAATAAAAATATACTAAGATTTATAATATTAAAAAAATCTATTTATAGTTATAAATATCTTTAACTATTTTATAAATCTTATCTTTTTTAACTAAAATTATTTTTACATAATAAAATATATTTTAAAACTAAAAAAACCTTCTAATTTAATAAACTAATTTATATATTTTAATATTTGAAAATATTTAAGCTTTAAAGTTTTTTATTATTTTAAATGCTATTTTTTAGCCTTCTAATTTATTAAAAATAAGAAATTAACTACTTTTTAAATATATTGCTAATAATATTTTAACTGTAAAATAAAAAATATTAATTTTATTATAATTAATATAAGTATAACTTATATAATTTAAAAATTTAGTAAAACTTTAACTAAAGTATATATTTATTATTAAAGAGTATTTTATATAACTTTAATATTAAAATAGTTAAATTTAACTAATATTTTAAATTTTTAAATAGTTATATATAAATAGCTAAAAATAAGTTAATAAAAATTAGTAGAGTTAATTTTAAAAATAAAACAATAATTATAAAAATTATTAATATAGTAAAAAAAGTAATTATAATAATATAATAGTTAGTAATTATTATTAAATGTAAACTAAGTATAGCAATTAAAACAATGGTTTTAATAATATATATTTAAAAACTTAGCATATTAACAAATATATTAATAATATCTAATATATATGCTTATTTATATATTTTATTATATTTATGTAAAAAGAAAAAAAGTTATAAATATATATTTAATATTTAATATTGTAGTAAAAGTTATTAATAAATAATAGGCTCTGATTATTAAATTATACTAATATTTACTGCTGAAAAATTATCTTTATTTACAAAATAAGCTTTTGATTTATTATTTAGTAAAAGTAGAGATTATTGCAACAAGAAACAAATTCTTTATTTATGCATACTTTAATATACTTAAATTGATAAATTTATAAATATATTTCAATTAGCTAAGCTAAAAGAAGTTTATAAAGTGTAACAATTTTTCACACGTATAACATAAAGAGGAATACTTTTATCTCTATACAAAACTGCACATTTTTCAACTATAATTATTTTTGTACAATTTTGAGATTTTAAGGTTTAAAATTTGTTATTTAAATTTAATTTGATTGTTTTTAAAATTGCCGATTTGCTTTTATTAAAATATTTTTACTATATTTAATTTTAAATTTTATTAAAAAAGTAGAAGGCTTAATTGGTTTTCTTATATATAAGAAATATAATCTATAAAATTTTTAAGTGTTTATTATGTTTGTAATTAATGCTTTAAAACATGTAATACAGTTCTACGTTGCCATTATTTTGTACATATTATTATTTAACTAAATCAAGTTAAAAGGCTAAAAATAAAGCACATATCCATTCAGATATATATAATTATATAATTATATTAAAATAAGTTTATTGTTAATTAATTAGTTAGTAAATTATGATATTAGCTTATTATAGTACTCGTTAATTTCCTTATTATAAATTATATATAAATACATTAGTCCTATTATCAATGTTTAAGTCTATCTCACAGTCATAATTATTTGAAGTAAAAGCAGTAGCAGTACTGACCATATAGTTCGATGCTAAGCTATTAACCAATTCAGAATTAAATATAGTATCAGCAAGGTTAGCGTAGGTAGTAGCAGTTAAAAAATCTACGATTAAACCGAACTCCTGCTCCACCCCGTCCTTAGTCCTATCTCCATCCCCATATATGTTCTTTACTGTTTTAGTTATAGGTTTAGTAATCGGATCGTATATCTGCCACAACCAAATGTTGGACTTGGGTAGTTCAGTGTTTTGGCAAGAGTTTCTAATATTTTCGAATTGGTTTTGTGTCAACTTTAAATGGAGGTATATGGGCTGAGAGTACCTAAACTTGAGGTTAGTGTTAGGTTTAGTTACTAAACTAAGCAGCGCGTCACTGCAATAAACTTTACGTAAATCAGTTAATTTGATGTCGAAAAAGGGACTGGTGGGTATAACTTTAGCTTCAATTTCAGTTTTTACCGATTTGGATGGTGGTATAACCAGTATACTTTTACATTTATTCAATAGAGAATCTAAAGATGTCGTTTTAAAGATGGTAAAAGTATGGTCGGTGACGAGGTAGGCTAACGGTTGGATGATCGAAACTAGTTTAAGTACGAAAAGCAATATCGGTACAGAGTTTAAACTGGTATGAGAGCATATAGTTAAGATTAAAGCTAGGGATATGAAAGGTAGAGCGATCGCAGTATATAGTATTAGTAGTATGTACACTTTGGGTTTAAGACAGTTCAAGTTACTGCCGGTTACGTTAACGGATAGATCTATATTGGAAACGTTAGCTCTTAGGTTGACTGAAGTTAAAGTCATACGGTTAGCTATTATCAGATTCATAACTTGGTTCTCCGACCTTGTGGCAATCCTAACTAAGCGTACATAACTGAATGCTAAAGTTATTAAAGTAATCAAAATTAGGGTTATAAGCCAACTCATAGTTCCAGTTGTTAGCACTGTGTTTCTGAAGTAAACTATCGCACTTCCATCGATGACGTTATCGGTAAATAATAGAATCAACAGTAGGATTACATAAATTAGCTGGATAATTAATAAAATTGTGGGTAGTAGGTAGACAGGGGTTGAGCTTTTTGTTGGACGTACTTTGATGAACCTAAAGTATGCCAATATGGTGACCAAAATAAAGTGAATTGGGATACATCCCATTACTAACAAAAACTCGAACTTAAGTAAATTATAACTGAAATCTATCAGTATCCATAGATTTGTAATCGCCAACATCAAGTTAAACGTCATATCGTACACTAAAGTTAATAATATATGCTTCTTTGTCCTAGGGAATCGGACGAAAGAAGTGTAGTTTGATTTGAAATTCCGGTAGCTAGAAACCAGGAAAAATGCGTTCAGTATTAAAGTTAGTACATTGATCGTAAGACTCAAACCTGCTAGCAGGTTTAAAGTTAAAGTCGGAGCTGTCATAAACTAGAATGTAAACTAATAGTAATTTGTATTGACTATCTCGAAAAGTTTGTCGCTTGTGTGCAAGCAGATGTAGTGTCGACCTACAGATATAAATTAAAAATATAAAGAGTGTTCATCTATAAAAATAATTTAAATAAATAAGAATTTAAAAAAAATCATGCTCATTTATTCTTTATGTCTAAAATTTTATGCATTTCGAATAAAACTATATTTTTATTGAAATTTTGGATCCTAAAATAATGTGAAACTATCGATGCGCTTTGTCTTGTTATAATCGAAATATAATACAATTATCAATTTATTACAAATTTACGAAAGCTGCAAAACTAACAAAGTAATTAAATAACGACAAAGTCTGGAATAATGGGAAGAGTTGTGGCAGAAAGATTCACGTTGATCAAAACAATTATAAGTTTTCAAGCCTTAAATAGAATTCTCAAAGTTTAAATTTCGACAATACTCAGTTCCAAAACTAAGCTTTTCCTAGAAAATTTATATCGTTTTGTACATATACAAAAAATTTGTTAAATATTGTAAGCCACAGGATTTTCTTGGCGTCCTATATCCTGGGCAACCTTGAGCTTATTTCTTAGGCTGATCAGTCCACCTTAAGAAAAAAAAACATGCTTACTGGCGTAAGCTAAATGGACATAGATAAACTACTAAAGACTAAAATAGAGATGTATTAAACCTTCTAAACACTATATATTAAAATATCCTAAATAATTTATACTAAATAGACTAAATACACGCATAAAAGCATATTTCTAACAAAAACGACTATCTTGGCCAAAGCAATTATAACGGCGCTATCCAGATCTAAATTGGTTAGCCAAAAACTATAATATAAAACCGAAGGATAGATAATATATTAGTAAAAAATATATATAGATCATATGTGACTGAAATGAAGGAGGCGATGGTGTATATACATACTCATTTATGCCCAAAGAAAAGGTTATTTAAAAGCCTTTTAAAATATATTGAATTAGTATGTGAAATTCTTTGTTAAAATTGTACTTTCAAAACACCATTTTAACAAAAAACTGTTGATGAAATTTTACTTTCAATTTAAAGATATGCTAGACTTCGCTGCTGCTACCTATATTCTGTTCTAGATCTCATAATGGTTTATAAATGCTAAACCAATAGAGAAGATTAATATATTAATTTAAAGCTGTGTATCAAAACTAAAAACAATTTGATGATGTTTAATGAAAACGTTAGAATCTAGAATTTCTTTGATCAGTAATATATACGAAGTTTTGTATCCTATATTAAGTAAACTACTACGAAACATAATAACTAAAATCTTGATTGTAGGAGTTTAATAGAAGAATTGTGCAGCTGTAGTAATTATGAAGTAGCAGGAGGGTGTCAATATCTAGCTTTCGACCATTTTGATAGATAAGTTAATATCAGTGACGGAAATCTGGATAATAAGTATTGGCAAGAAAATATAAGATATAAAAGTATTTAAATAAGTATTAAATTCACTAGGCTATAAAAGTTCTTAAGCGAGCTAGAATTTATGTCCGTCGCTGAAGTATATAGTATAAAGTGCTTGAGTTAGCTAACAATTTTAGTATTCCTTCGGAATGGATACATAACTGGAGAACATTTGAATGGATAACACATTATTATCTGTCAGCAGATCTTAATAGTAAAAATAAATGGAGGTGAAAAGAGGTGACATTTGTAAAACAAATCCGAAGAAAAGTGTAGTTAAGAGAAGTAATTATGGCCCTAATAGCTCAGCATAAATTTTAGCTAAATGATTTTAAAATAGAAGATATAGACTTAACTTATTTTCAGGCAATTTTTGTAAATAAGCATTCGTAGTTAAATATTACCTACTTTAACTGTTAGTATTGCAAATTTAGTATGAAAATACGATTGGTTATTCGGAAGAACCGAATATTTCATCACCAAGTCCGTTCGAGGCTACGACACTGTTACCGTTCTCTAAAACTTACATATGCAGGCTTTATTGTTCTATAATAAATTTGTGCTTTAATTTTATAATATTATATATACAATTAAAGTTCCCATTTTGTAAAATTTTGGAGGTTCAGCATTATAACTTTACTATTTTTAGCTAAATTAAACTCAAGTTAGAAAATATAATTTAATAAGCTTCCATATTTTTTTTTCTTGAAAGCTAGCCGGACTGGCCTTAGTATTTGTTTATTTATTAAATAAAATATGACTAAGAGTTATATTAAAGGAAAACAGAATTTACAGAAAAATTTAAGACCTCTGCAGAGAGAAAAGAGGGAAGTTGGATAGAGGAAATAGAGCAACTTTAAACTGATAAAGCTTCCATACTTTAACTAGATGTAGTTTTGTAAAATTCTGAAATTCTAAAACTAAAATTTACACTTTAAATTACTGATTTAGGTTAATTAAAAAGCTTCTTACACTATGCTTTTTAGTAAATATTTTAATAAAATTAATGTTTAATTGTTTTTTCAAATAATTTTAAATAAAAAATTTTATAACTTTTATACTTTAGAATTAAATTTCTTACTTTATGTATTTAGAGTAGTGGCTATATATTTGTATATATATAATTGCTACTGTAGTAGTCTTAAAGTTTAATTTTTCTTATAGATAATTTTGTTATTATTAGTTAAAATTTTTACATTTTTATTATGTATATATATTTATTATTATTTACTTGTCTTTTATTTATTATTAATAAATTAAAATTTACCATATATATTTTTGTTTTTAATATAAGTATATCTATAATAAGTTTAAAAAATTTAATAAGTTTAACTAAAAATTTTTATTAATTATTTTTTATTTTAGTAATACTTTATAGTATTAAAACTAAAAAAATATTTATAAAATCTAATATGATAAGTATTTAAATAGCTAGAATTTTTTTTTCTAATTTAGAAAAAATTTAATAAAAAAATAAGCATAAGAAAAAGTAAAAAATCTTAAAATTTAACAACTTAGCTTAAGTAAAATAAATTAATTTAAACTACTTTTTAAAGCTTAAGCAAGTTTATTATTAGCTACTAAAAATAAAAAATTTGTTTTTTTCATCTTTTTTATTAGTAAATATTATTTTTTTTCTCTTTAAAAAGTATTATTACTAGTTTTATTAATAAAAAAATTTATAAATTAAAAATAAAAATAAAACTTTTTTTAGTTTATAGTATAATTTACACTATTAAAGTTATTTTACTTTAACTAATATTATATATATATTTATATCTTATATACTAATATAGCTTAATAATACAGCTTTTCTAATTTAAAAAAATATATACTTTTATATTTAAGATTTTTTAAATTTATTATTTTTTTTAATAAGTTATTTTAAAAAAACTAATATTAATTATATTAATATTTATACCAATACTTAAATTAAAATTAAAATAAGAATAGTTATTAAAAAATTTTTTAATAATTTCTTTTATTAAATTTTTTTTAGCTTATTTAAAGCTTTATTAAAATAAGTAGAAGCTTTACCTTTTTATTATTATTATAAAAAGGTAAACTACACTTATAATAAATATAATTAAATAAAAGGATTTATATCAATTAAAGTAAATATAAATAGTACTATATTTAAATCTCTTATTTTAAAAAATAATATTACTTTAAGTTTAGTAAATATACTAGTATTTTTTACTTTTATTAACTTTTTTCTTTTAACTAAAACTTTTTTAACCTAATATAAATAAGATAAAATTATATATTAAAGAGTTTATAATTTAATAAAAAGATTTTTTAAAAATTTAACTAAGTAATAAAAGATAAAAATAATAAAACTATTAAATATATATTTTTAACTTAAAAAAAAGTTAGTTATAAAATAGTAGCTAAATAGTATTACTTTAAAATATATTTTTTAAATTATAATATATATATATATTAGTAAAAAAAAGGCTAGTATATAAGTATAAAGTAACTAATACTCTTTATAATAAAAAGCTAATTACTTGCTAAAAATAAGTAATATAAATAATTTTTTTTCTTAACTATAAACTACTATTTATATAAAATAGTAATTAAATATAAATTTTCTCTATATAATAAATATATAATAATTATACTTTATTTACTTTTTAATCTAAAAATTAAAGTTAAACTTTTCAAACTTTTTTTATAACTTTTTTTTCTAATTTTTATAACTACTATTAATATTAATAGCTTTAAATTTTATTAAAAGCTTTAATTTCTTATAAAAAACTGAAAAATTTATTTGTAAATTTTATTTTTATTTTAAATATATAGCTATATATAAAAACTATTAAAATAATATTTAAAAATATAAAAGCTTAACTTAAAGCTATAAATTTTAATAGTTTTTAAATTATTTATATATCTATTTTTATTAATATAAAATTTTTAAAATAATAAATAATAATGGTAAAGATAAAAAAAATTATTAAAGTTTTATTTTTTTATTTTTTATTTTTTTATTTTCTTTTAATTTTACTTAAATATAAACTAGCTTTTTTAGTAATAACTAGAATTTTATTTTAAATTATTTATAAACTTATTTTTTTTATTAGCTTATATAGGTATAACTAAGCTACTTTATATAAAAATTTTATCTAATTATATTTTTATTAATAAAATTAATTTTGATAAAGTAAATATTATTAAAATAATAAGATAGCATAAATTTTTTTAAGATTTTTGCTTAAACTAATCTCTTACTTTTATAGAAATAAGCTTTTTTATCTTTAAAGTTTTTATACTAAACTTTTTTTTCTAATTATAAATTAGTATTAACTTTAAAAATAATATAATATTACTCTACTTAATTAATAAATTATTTTACCTTATCTAATTTAAAAATTATATTAATATTTTTTCTAAATAAAAGTTTAACTAAAATAAACTTTTAAAAAAAGTAAAAAGCTACTCTAAATTTATAAAAGTATATAATAAGAAAAAATATTTAAAAAGTTAAGTTTAAAAAACTTAATTAAAATTTATAAATTAAATTTAAAAAAGTTTAACTTAGTTTTACTAAAAATAGGCTTTTATATATAAAGCTTAAAAAAACTAAAAAATTTAAAGCTTTAGTACTAATATAAATATTACAAAATAAAAAACTAACTATTTTTTTATTTTTAAAAAATGTTAATAATGCACTTTTATTTATTTTTAATTTAAATTATTTTAAATTATATAAAATATTATACTACTATTATAAAATATTTTATATCTAATTAATATTTATACTTAATATTATATAAAAAGTATTTTATTTTAGATATAAAAGCCTTTATTATTAATTTTCTTTATAAGAAAATAATAAGTTTAATCTAAAGAATTATAAACTTATAGCTTTGATAAATATAAACTTTAAGCTTTAAAAAAAAATTATTAAATAAAGACTAACTTATTTTATTTTATACTTTATAATAAAATTAGTTTAGATTTATTAAAAAAAATAATTTTTAATAATAGTTTTAAGATAAATAATATATTAAAAGTAGGCAAAATAAAGGCTATTAATAATAAGCTTATAACTATATATTATATATATATTTTATTCAAGTTTTAGCTTTTTATAGTTTTAAATAAAGTTTTTATATCTAAGCAAATCTAAATATTATTGGAAAACTAAATTTATTATTTAATAGTAAAGGTAAATTAAAATAAAATAATTTTTCTTTTATTATTTAATATTTCTATAAAGCTTCTAATTTAAAAAATAAAAAATTTACTTTCTAGTTTTAACTTTACAAATATATATTTATTATTTATAATAGCTTTTTTAAATAATTTTTATTTAAACTTTTTTAATATAAAAGATATAAATAAATTTAACATTATATAAAAAACCTATACTAAAGTAAGTAGTATAATATTTAATATAAATAAAAATATTATATTAGATGTAAGTACTTTTTTGTTTTTCTATATTACTTTACCTTTATCTTCTAATAATTTAGTCAAATATTTATATATTTTTTTAATAGTTTAATATTAGCTAAGAATATTATAATAAAAAATACTATTTTAAAATTAAAATTAAAATTACATAGCTAGCCTTTCTAATTTATATTTTATTAATAGAGTTTTAATTATAAATTTATCTTTATTTTTGATTTTTTAATTTATATTAAATATATATTTACTCTTTTTTATATCTTAAATTAAATTTTATTTTTTACTATTTATATTAGCTAATCTAAGCTAGAAAAATTAATACTAATAGTTTATTTATTTATACTATTTATACTAGCTTTTATTTATACTTATTTATTAAATTAATTTATACTTTTTATTAAACTTTTTTTTTTAAAATACTTTAATTTATTTTTAATAATAAGCTATTTACTATTTTTATTTAAATCTAAAGCTTTAGCTTAAAATATTTATATTATTTTTATTTTCAGCTTAATTTATTATTTAAAATGTATTTAAACACTTTAAATAAATACTTTTTTTGCAAATTTTTAAGAAAAATTATTTATTATTATTTTATAACTTATTTTTATATATAAAAAACCTTATTTTTAGCCTTTAGCAATTTTAGTTTTTTATCTTTCTTTACTATTAGCTTTATAAAACTATTTTTTCTTTTATATTTTTAAAAAAAAGCTCTTTTTTAATATATTTAGCTATATTAATTTTATTACAAAGTATTTAATATACCTTTACTTAGCTATTTATAAATAATATATTTTACTTTTTTTT
The DNA here is from genome assembly GCA_037055185.1 of Capillidium rhysosporum. NCBI lineage: Eukaryota > Fungi > Entomophthoromycota > Entomophthoromycetes > Entomophthorales > Capillidiaceae > Capillidium > Capillidium rhysosporum. The sequence goes on from JAWQFY010000010.1 coordinate 75,215, forward strand.
AGCTAAAGTAATTTTAATAAAATAAAACCCTACTTTTTTTAAAGAGAAACTCTATTTATATATTAAGCTTAGTAGTAGCTTAAAAATTTTTAAGGTTTTTTAAAAACTAAATATTTAAAAAGTAAATTAAAAAAATATATATAATATAAATAAGCAAATTATGCTAATAAAAGTTTAAGTTTAGAAAATTATTAATTTTAAGTATTTATTAATTACTTTTACTTAAAACTTTAAGGTATAACATATATTATGTTCACTAAATAGATTTACAATTATTAATACAGATATACATTAGATATTATAAATTTAGGCAATTGCTATAAGTAAATATATTACATCATTTGCAATGGTAGTGAAATGTAATAACATGCTATAGTAAGCTTGTAGATAAGATCAATTATATAAATATAACAGTAGTCAAATACTAGAAAATTTTAAAATAACTGTTTATATAAAAATATTGAGAGCTACTAAACTAAGATAAGCAAAAATATTAATAAACAACTATTTAAAATTAATAAACTTTCCAACTTTTTGATACCTATAGTTAATATATATTGTAAATTAAACCAATTAAATAACATTATATAGGTACAAAATTTTTAAATTAAAAGGTATATTATATTAACGCTTTAATTTCACTTTCATAAAATAAAATAAAATTACTAATTTATCCAAATATATATATATTTTTAATCCTAGCTGCAAATAACCAGTAATACTAATTATAAAATATTTTAAAGGAAGAAAAACGTAGGTAGTACAAATATATAATAATAATATCCATTAAGTAATAATATATTTTAAAATTCCAAGATATAGCTATTAAACGTACAATTATAGGCTTCAAAAAATAATATGTAGGAATTTATTTATTTATTTATTGTTTATATCTGTTAATTATTTCGATGCTTGAGTAATAAACTTTACTGATGTTTTTTAGTTTTTGTATTAGGATCTACAGCCGAAGCAAATCTCAATACAAATCGAACTATTGCGTACAAACCAAATATAGAAGCGGCTGCAACAAGTAGTAGAGAAGTGAATACGAACAAGTAAAGGTCTAAGTTGTTAGATTTGATAATTGTCATTTCAGTAGAAACCGGTATAAGATGTTTGATTTCACATGGAACATTACCAACTTGGAAAGGCTCAGTTTTTCTACATAGTTTAGAGAGCTGTACTAAATCTTCCAAATCGTTAGCTACTTTGTACTTACGCTTGGAATTTTGTAGACTGATCAGCTTAAGTTTCTCTACGTTAGGTCGGATAGTGTTTTTTGGATCTTGGACGACATATTTGATAGCTTCGAAAGTTTGCATGGGAGTTGTAGTAATTCTATCGATGTATGTCCCGATTCCCATATTCTCAATCTTCTTAGCGTTACGTGGTTGATCACCGAATACTGGTATACTTACTATAGGCGTACCTGAGGTTATGGCTTCGAAGGTAGATTCTAAACCTCCGTGAGATATGAAAACTTTGGTGTTTTTATGTTTGAGGATATCAACTTGGGGTGCCCATTTCAAAATACGAAATTTATCATGTTGGCCTTCGATTAAATCAGCTACTTCTACAGTTTTGTTGAAGAGTGTAATGGTTTCGGGGAAGTTGGATATTAAAGTTTTACCCAAACCCCACGATACACCGTCAATTATACCGTTCTCTAAAGCTAGGATTGATGCAGAAAGAAGGTTAGCGATGTCGAATTTTTCGAGTGGTACATTAGACCCGAAAGCGATGAACAATATTTTGGAGTTTGAGTCAAAGAACTGTTTCAATTCAGCTGAAAGGGTAGCGTGGTCGTCAGATAGGATAGGTCCAGCTAAGTTGATGTTAGGTGGGATCGAATTAGCAGGTTCGAATCCAATAAAAGTATTGGCAATTCCGTACACGTTGTCGAATCTACCGAATGGCATGAAAGTGGTAGGTACACCATACTGTTTACGTAACTTGTTCAAGCCTTTAATCATCGGTGAGAAGTGGTAGATACCACGGATGGGTTGGATAAATTTATCGTCAAAACGTTCGAAGAATGTTAGCTGGTCAGTAGTTATAGGTTGGTATTCTAAGGACCCGGTGGTAGTGTGTGAAGGAACGATGTTGAACCCATCCACAGTCTGGAACCCAATAACGAAAGGGATACTCAACTTCTCAGCAACATCCCTACAAGCCGGAGCGAAAAAATCGCAAAGAATTAAATCAGGTTTGTATTCCTCAGCTACTTTGTAGAAAGGTAAAAAAGTGTTCTTGTAAATGGAAGTGAATATTTCTTCGAAAAAAATTCCCATTATGGGTAAGAAATCAAACTTTTCTTTACGTCCCAAAAACTGGCTGAAAAGGGTTCTTGAGCGTTCATCGAAACCATCCGACTTACCCAAGCTAACAAAATCGTAGCCAAACTCTTGAACATACTTTAAGTTATCATCGTTTGCTGCATACTTGATATCATGTCCTCTAGCTCTTAAAACTTTACATACTTCAAATATAGGTTTGATATGGGATCTTCCAATGTTCGAATGTACCAATATTTTCAATTTGGGGGTCTCTATGTCTGCTCCTACTACATATGGCATAAAAAGTGCTAATGTTGAGAAGATTGCTGTAATTTTCATTTTCTTATTTGTAATTTATTGTTTTTGCTTCAATTTGAACCTTTTAAATCATTTATATACTTCCTATTTCTTTTACTTTATAATTCTTTGGTTCGGAAGTAAGTTACCCGTTACGCTACACCCTGTCATCATCCTAAAATTTTTATGATTAAATATTTCAATAAAACACGATAGGTATAATATTAAAAATACTCTCTCTCCTATTTGTTTTCGATTAAGTTTCAACCTTTCTAACAATTCAATAAAATTAAATTGTAATCACTCTGATTACTTAGCTATATCTGATTATGAGTTATTTAGCTACATTTCTCCCGAAACATGGAATTAAAAGTTTGAAATACCGATATTCAGGTAGTATCGGGATTTCGGGAAAATGAGCTTAAACTAGAGTCAAACTCTTTTTAGATAGATTAAATAAATATATTTGGTAAAAACAATAGAACTTCCTAATTTTGCTAAAAAAAATTACTAAAAAGTATTTAAATAAAAATAAATCAGCAATTGATACCCAATTTATAAAATTTAAACTGACATTATTCTTATTTTGGGTTTCAAAACCTTAAAAAATTAAAGTTATATATTTTACTTTAAATAGCTAAATTCGGTTAACTGAGGTTAAATTTCCAAAATTAGATTGCTAAACCTCCGAAACCTTCCGAAAAGTGCTTTGGTCATAATAGGAGAAGTTATACGGCTTTACCCCGCTCAGTATAACTATTAGCCGTACTAAATTGAATATTGATATATTTCTAGGTTGGTTTGACATTATTCGTTAAGAAGGTAAAATCTATACTACCCAAAATTACATTCCTTCTTAAAATACTATTAACTCTACTGAATTGTATGGCTTACTAATATTAATCTTTTGAAGTTTCCTAAAACCCCCGTCCAATTGGAAAAACAATTGGACTTTCATTTTTAATCAAAACTCTTTTAGTAAGGGTTTAAAGGGCAGTTTATAACGTTTGCGATTTTTAACCAGGTTAAGCCTTTAATTATGTTTTGTTAATAAATAAAGCTTAATTAAGCTTAATTTAACTTTTTGAATTAGAAATTAAAAGGTTTCGAATTACTATTTTTTTTCTTGTTAGCCAAAATCTGACTCAAGTGTTTTATTAAGATTACAAAGTACTAATGAATATAATTTAAGGATGAAGGCCAAAGGATATAGGATCTCTACTGGTAGGTACGAGAGATTCGGGGAAGAGGGGATAGAGATATGCAGGAAGTTACCAACATTTTTTTTGAAGTCAAAAGACTAACCCAAGCGTTTATTAAAAAGTACAAGATTAAAGAGATTGAGGGATGGTGAATATCCACATGTAGAAGAGAGGGGGAATGAGAAAAAAATAATTTATTAACTAATAATATTTTGAAAGGTTGTGAAGTTAAAATAAATATCTTTCAGTTTAAATTTAAATCAATTATTTTTAAATTGTTTATTTGTTTTAGTTATAATTGATTTTTTATACTTATGAATTTTATTAAATGAGGATTTGAATTATTTTTTTTGTGTTGCAAAAAATGATTGGATTTTCCATTCTACTAAAAATAAAAATTCAATTAAACAAATTTTTATAGTGATATAATATTTTTATAACTTTAAAACCATTACAAAAATTTATCTTTTTAGAAGCTTAGTCCTGTCAAATTAGTAAATTAGCTTTGGCTACTAAATTAATTTAAATCCAACACTACAAAAACACTATTAAAACTCATCCTCTAAACTAATTAAAACTAGTACTAATAGATACTGTTGTATAGTATTTTAATGTTGAACCAGTATATAATAATTAAACTCTACTTTAAAAATATAGTATAGGCTAAGCTTTTAGTTAATTTGCTTTCTATTATCTAGTTATATTAGCTTTAAAATACCTATATTAGTATATAAATTTAACTAATATTTTAATAGAAAATAAATTAAAATCTACCTTTATATTATTATCTACTTATTTAAGAATTTTTAATTTAATAGCTTAAGTAAATCCAGCTAAAAAATAATTTTAAGCCTTAATAATCCTTTTTAATATAAAATTAGCAATTTTAAAGATGTATTTTTTCTTTAATTATAAAAAATAATTTAATAGTATTTTTATTATATATAATATTTATTTTAAGTTTTAAGCTAATAGAAAAAATTAATAAAATAATTTTTAATTATTTTAAAATAGTTTTTTTTTCTAATTAATATAATTATATATAAAATAAATTTAAATAGAAATAGCTTTATATTAGTTTTTTAAATAAAATTTTTATTTTACTAGTATTTTTCAAAATAGTATTTTTTTACTTTAATAATTTATAGTAGCTATTTATTATAAAAAATTTTACTTAATAATAAACTATTAAATTAATACTATATTTAATTAATTGTTAAATAATTTTTTATAATTTTAGTTTATATTATATATTTATTTTAAAAAATCTTTACTTTAGCAGTAATACTATAATATATAAATGTTAAACTATTTTATAAAATTGTAATAAACTGTAAATATAAGTTATTAATATAGCTACTAATTATAAAATTAAGTTTAAACTACTTTAGTTAAATATACTAGTATAAAAATAAAAATAAAAATAAAATTTTATACTTAATTTTTAAAAAATTTAATTTATAAAATAATATATTAATTCTATCTTACTAAAAATAAAATTGGTTTTTTTATTTAAATATTATAGTTAGTTAGCTACTATAAATAATACTTTTATTAATTTTACTTTAAAATGATTTATATACTATATAAGTAAATATGATATAAAAAAGTATAAAAAATAATTAATAAAAAAAATAGCTAAAATAATATTTATAAAAAAACTAAAGCTTTATTAAAAAAGGTATAAATTATTAAATAATAAATATAGTAAAATAAAAAATAAATTATAGAAAATTAAAAAATAATTAAATCTAATAGTTTTAAATTATTTATTATAGCTATAAAAAAAGTAATTATATTATTTAAATATTAATAGTAAGTTTAATAATAAATTTAATAAAGTATAAAAAAGTATAATATTTATAAATTAAAATAATATTAAAATTAGTTTATTATATATAATAAATAAATATATTTAATTTATCATTAAAGTATTATTAATTTTATTATATTTTTATATTAAAGATAAGTATTTTAGTTAATTATAAGCTTAAATAAAAAGCAGCTATCTTATTCAATTATAAGTTTAAGTTAAAAATAAGAGTTTTAATTTATTATAAAGTTAAATTAAATATAAATATTTTAGTTTAAGTTAAAATTAAGTTAAGGTTAAATATTTTAGCTTAATTTTATTTTAAAATTTTAAAAATATACTAAAATAGTTATATAAAAAATAAAAAATAAATTTATTTATTTAAAGTAAAAAAATATACTTAATAGCTTATTTATAAAAATACTAAGCAGGTTTTAAAAAATAAAATAGGTAGTTTACTTTAAAAGTTACTAAACAAAAATTTATAATAAATATTAAAGTTTAATTTACTAGCTAAATTAGTATATATTTAATTTAATATATTAAAAAGTAATTTAAAAAAGTATATGTATTTAAATTTCTTATTATATAAGTATTTTAAGTATTAAAAAACTTAAAAAAATCTTTTAATTATATATTTTTAAATTTTTATTTAATTAGTTTATTTAAGCTTACTTAAAATTTTACTTAAAGTTTACTTTAAAATTACTAAATATATTAAAATTAGTAGTAATATTATAGCTATATTTTAAACTTTTTAGATTTTTAAACTATATAAAAATGTTTTACTTTATTTTTATTAATAATAATATATTTATCTAATTAGATAATAATTTAAAAATAATTATTTATTTAGTTAAGTGTTTTATTAGTATATATTATAAATTTTATTTTTACTTTTTCTTTAATTTTTTTTAATAATAATTAATATAAAATTTTATTTTTATTTTTATAACTATTTTAAGCTTTTTAATATAATTGTTTTTAAAAGCAAACTTTTTTATATTAATAAAACTTTAGATTTAATAAATATTAATAATATTATAGTTTATATTTTTTAATATTTACTTTAAAATAAAAAATAATTTAACTAAATAGTAAAGCTTTTAATTTACTTTTAATTAAAGTTTAATAACTTTTTTTTAAAACTAATTTTTACTAATATAATTTATAAAATATAATAAAAAAATAAACCAATTTATTAAATAGTAACTAAAATATTAATAAATTAAAAATTAAAAATTATTTATAGCTTTAATAATATAGAGTTATTATAGCTATTATAAAATCAAATTAATTTTTTTAAATTTAGTTTATTTTAAGTTGTTTAACTTTAGTTTTTCAAAATTTATATATATTTAGTTTTAAAGTAAGTTATATAGTTTTTTTAAAATTTAGTATTTAGTAAATTAAAATTATTTAAAAAAATAAAAAAAGTTAGTAAGCTAAAATATATACTTAAATTATTATAATATTAGAAGTATAATAGAATATTTTTACTATTTTAAGTATATTACTTTAGTAAAACAAATATATTAAAAATAGTTTATTTTAAAATTAATAAAAAACTTAATAAAAAAGCTATTTAAATATTATAAATTTTAGTTATAGCTTTTTTTTAAATAATTAAAAATAGTTAACAGTTTTAAATAAATAGTATAACTTAATAAGTAATTATATAAGCTATTTAGTTAAAAAATTTAAATTTAAAATTTTTTATAAATAATTTTTTATTTTTAAATAAATTTGTTAAAATATAAATTTTTTAATATATATTTTATTTATTTATTAAAACTTTAAATATTTTATTACTAATATATATTTTTAATTATTATAAATAATTAGTAACTTTTATATTAATTTTTTTCTATTTTTAAAAACTAGAATTTAGCTAAAAACTATTATTAAAATAATTTTTAATTTTTAATTTTAGTATTCATATTTATATTAGTTTTTTTAATATAAATAGATAAAAATAATTTTTAAAATAAAAGCTTATTTTATTATTATGATTTACTTTATAAAAAATATTTTGTTTTTATTAAATAAATATTTTTACTATTTAATATTTTAATTAAAGCCTAATATATAATCTAAAAATTATTTAAATTAATTTTTAGTTTGCAAATAAAAGCTATTTTATATATATATTTAAAAATATTAGCTATTATTTTATAATATATTCATTTTTTTAACTTTTTAAAGCTATATAGATAAAAATAAAGCTAGAAGTATATTTTTATTTTATTTAAAATTATTGTTTTTCTTAAAAATAAACCTTTTTTTTCTAATAGTATTTACTAAAATTATTGTTTTTTTTGCTAATTTAATAGTTCAAATAATATATAAGTTTTATATAAAGACTTTTATATTAGTGAAATAAGCTCCAACCTTTACTACTTTCTAAGCTTGCTGGAATTCCAAACTTGTTTTGTTAATTTTAGCTTTTTATCCTTTGTTACTTAAAAATTACAGCATGGTTAGTATTAATATTCAAATTAATTTAGTTATGTTATCTTTTTAATATAAGATTATATTTTCTTGCACCACTCCTTTAGTATATTTTTATTTAATTAATAAACATGTTATAGCTGTATTTGCCCTCCTCCCCCAGATTTTATTCCTCAATTTCAAAATATTTAATAAAGTATGTGGCAATAAAATAAAATAAAAATAATCTTGTTATAGTAAAAGCTGAAAACTTACTACCAGTATGTCACTAATAGGTATCTCTGTTAACTTCTAAAGTTAATAATTACATTTTATATTATGAGGAAGCTTTTTAAGCTTATTAAATTTGTTTTACTGGCTGTTAAGCAAACATCTCAGTTTTGAATACTATTGTTTGTTAGAGCTAAGATTAGATTAGAAAGAAGGAATTCGAGAATCTAAAAGCTAAATTTAAAAGAAACTTTACTATTTTTTTAGATATATTTTTAACATAAATAAGGCTTTACGCTCTGAAAAATATACTAATTGGATCTTACATAGTCAGAAAGTAAACACCATTCTGTGAGTACTCAATCCTTTACACCTCATTTCTCATATATATAATTCAGTTAATTGAGTCAGTGGATTCCAGAAAAAGTTTACCATTTCTTAAGAAGCGCTGTATTTCGAAACATCAGCTCTTAGCAGGAACAATCACCTTTATTATTTCATAAATTATATTTTCCGAAGATAATTAATTAGTAATTTAAAGATTCCATTTACTTTATTAAGTTTATTTTTGTATGGATTTCCATTTGCCCGCATATTCATAAAAATACTTGACAAAAAAAGAATCAAAAGAACACATATTAATGGAGTGCGAATTCATTAATATGCCATTATCAAAAAACACACAGAACATAGAATTTAAAAAGTCCATTTCCACGCATATCACAGTATATAAACGTTGGAAAACACGGTATAGAAAAATTATCATTAAAAATATATAGTCTTAAATTTATTTTATCCAATTAGATAATTCCTTTAAATACCCCTATAATTATTTACCGATATAGCAATATACAAAACTTTAATTGAGTGGTATAGCCGATTTGCTTTCAATACATTTACATCAGTTATTTGTTCATGAATATTAGCTCCTCACTAGCTGGTGTTAGTGAAATTTTAATTGTTGGTAAAAATTTGGCGCCAAATAGAGATTTTAGGCTTTGAGATTTTTTTAAAGTTGAGGCTAGTTCATCGGTATATGGGTACCCGAACATAATAACGTCGTCAAACTTTGTATTGTGAACAGCCTTTATCTGTTTCTTCGAAAGAATTTTACTACCTTTGGTGTTAGTAGGTCTTTTATTCGCTTTTTGCTTTTCATAATCGATGCTGTTTAATGTATCGCTCGATGTTGTACAGAAGAACGTCCTTGAATCGATAAAATTTTCTGATTTATTACTCTGGTTAAGGAATTTAGAAGGTACGATATAATTGAGTGATAAGTTACGCTTGTGTCTAACTGCATTGGCCTTCTCTTGAATTTTTTCAGTTACTTTGTCAAACTTGCTCTTGACTTTCTTATTACTAGGCAAGAGACAATCCCAAAATATATCATCATTTACTGGTACTGGATTTTGTAAATTCATTGTTAAAAGTTAGGAACAATAATACTACCTGCAGGCTTCTTTTATAACATAGGTTAAGTTGAAGCGGTCAAAATTTATCGGGCATATTAATCAATGTTACCGGATGACCCGTTTTATGATTAAACTTAAGGGCAAGAAAAAGGAAAACATCACAGTTCAGATGCAAAGCCATCAATGTCCACTTCGATGTTTGTGTGTAGTTTGTTCCTATTACAGAGTAAGCAAGTAATAGATTATCGGAAAAAAAATAATTTACTAATTTTAATATACTGTAGGGATTCCTGGAAAACTTCTAAATGAAGTACCATACTTATTACTAATGTATTTTTCAAAAACTTATTTTCTTATTTCGATTACGTAGATGTATATATTTATTTGGCACTATTACTTTAATCAACTTAACTACTAGAAGTATTAAATTTTGATTTTGGAATTTTTAATTTTAATTTTTGTATAGTTACTCTGCCAAGCTTATAGTTTTGTAAGAGTATATATTATAATGTTATTAAAACTGGGGAGATCTTAAAATTGTTTAAGTGGTACCAATTATCAGAAAAATAGTTTGTATAGGTATATTAAAATATTTCAGAGCTTTATATTAGATGCTCTAACTTATATATATATAATGTCTGAGCTACATTTAATAAATATTTTATTATAGCTCTATTATTATATATTTGATAAAAACCTATAAATTAGATAAATTTAACTACAACTACAACTAATCTATATATATTATAAATATTTTAAAAAACATATTTTCTAAAAAACTGTTTAAATTTTGAGTACTTTTAAATTTAAAAACTTTATAAGCTAAAATTTTAATAATAATATTATTGTTATTTATATTTATAAATAGTTGCTAAAATATATTTTATAATTTTTATAAATTTACTTTTAATACTTAATAAATTATATTTCAATACTTGAATTTTTATTTTAATATAATTAAATAAAACCTATAGCTTAATATTATGACAATAAATTTAAATTGTTAGTATATTATCTTATAAATATTAATACTACAATTATTTTAAAATTTTATAATTTTAATTTTTTTACTTATAAATCAGTTTTAGCTAATTTATTAATTATATTTTAAGTATAAACAATATTAAATTTATATTAATAAACATTACTTTTTTTCTTATTTTTACTTATTTAGTTTTACATTTATATTCAAAAATTATTTTAGAGTATTAAGAAAAAAGTTGCCTAAAAATAGAAATTTAATATTATAAGATAAATAAAAACTATATATTTTTAATATAGTATATAATAAATAAACTTAAAATAATGTTACTATTTATAATAAATTTAATTTAATAATAAAAATAAAAATAAAAATTAACTATTTTTAAATATAATATATAAGTTATGATAAAAATAAAAAAGTAATAATAATATTTTATGATTTATATATTGAAATATTTAAATATTAATAAAAATTTTTTCAAATTATAATATATTATTTTAAATTTTAAAATAGCTAAAATATTAATTTGACTTATTTAGCAAATTTAGTAATTTAAATTTAAACTTTTTTAAAATTATTTAAATTACTTTTTTTATAAGACTATATATTATAAAAAGTATATAATTTTATAATATATAATGCTATAAAGTATAAATTTATACTTTTATTATTATTTAATAAAGCTAAAAAAAAATAAGTATAATTATAATTAAGTAAAGTTTAAATTTTACAAGATATTAAAATAAAGCTTTAGTTTTAATATATATATATATAATAAATTTTTTATTAATATTTTATAATATAACTATAAATATATAAATTTACTAATATAATTTTGTTATATATTTTTTTATAATTATTTAAAAAGCTATTAAGATATTTTAATATATAATTATATATATTATTAAAAACAATAATAATATAAATATATAATTTTTAATATATAAAAAATTTAATATATAATATTTATTTACTTATTATTTACTTAATTTTATTAATATTTTAAAATTAAACTAATTTAAAAAGCTTTTAGTATTTTTTAAAGTTTAAAGCTTAAAAATTAAGTTTATTAAATAGTATATAAATTAAATTACTTAAAAATAAAAATAATTTATTAAATAAAAGGTGGATATTATAAATTAATAAAATTTAAATATAACTTTAAATATTATTAAGTAAAATTTTTAAAAATAATAGAAAATCTAATATAAGCCAATAGTTTAATATGAATAAAAATAATACTTATATATAAAAAATAAAATAAATAAGTTTAGCTATATTAAAAATCTAGTAATTATATTTAAAATGCATTACTTTATTGCTTAGTATAGTTATTTTTTTAGTAAGTTTTAATATATTAATATTTTAGTATAAGCTTATTTGCTTTACACTATCTTTATAAAAATTAATAAATTTAAATTAAGTTTTTATGTATAAATAATTTATATTAAAATTTGTAAAATTATGGAAAATTGATAAATTTAGTAAATAAAAGTATAATAACTGGTTAAATAATATTTACTTTTTACTATTACACAAACTTAAAGAAACTTATACATACTTGGTTTTATTATCTATATTATATATTTTAAATCAGTTTAATAAATTTTATCTAAAAAAATATAAATAACTACTATAATTACTTTATTAAGCTAATTAAAGTAAATAGTTAAAAGAATTCAATAAATTTACTAGTATTATTATAATAGTTTAAATAAATATGAAATATAGCATATATATATTAGTATATAGTAATATTTGAAATTTTTAGTTAGTTGATAATAAAATAGTTAATTGAAATTTTATTTTTAACTATTTATATTCTAAAAGTACAAACTAAATTTAGTTATGTACACATGTACATTTCGAACCAATCAGTCAAAAATTATACAAAGCAGTAATTAGGAATAAGGAGATAATATCTAAAGATTAATAAAAAAAAGCTAAAAATCAAATTTATTAAACGTATATCTTAAAATCAATATATTGGAGTTATAAAATAATACGAGTAAAAACTTAAACCTATATATTCTAGCAAATTAAATGTATTAGTTAAATCAGCAGTACAATCAAGGGTATACTGTACCTATTTAGAATAAATAAAACTTAATCGTAGTTTCCAACAACTTTTAACTAATTAAAATCTACTATAAAGAAAAATAATCACATTCTATTGGATAAAATAGTTACTAAATTGAAAAAGTGAAATAATGACAGCAACTATCATTTGATAATAGTAATGATGTATTGAAACTAGTACTAAAACTACAATACTGATGTTAAGGTTTATTATTATTTAAACTAATTTAATAATCGGCATACTTTAGTAAGTTTGTAATAATTTAGTATTTTATAGAATCAGTTTTTAAGAGGTTTATCTTGCAATTGTCATAAACATTTTTAAACAAATTTTTTTCAAAGGGATAAAAAAGATATTCACCGTTAATTGAATAGCATTTCAGAATTTCAACTATATCTATTAACAAATGGAAAGGTATTATAAAAATAAAGTATATATTTGATAAAAATTTAATATTTATTAATGCTGTTGATCTTCCAAAATAATTATAAAAGAATGAAGTATTAACCAAAGGTTCCAGAACTTATTGGTATGTAAGAGTACACGTAAATTAAAAATAAAGTATTTAACCGTTTACGAAGATAAACCAGTTAATATAAATTACTGTACAAATATTTAGTTATCGCCGTACGGCCAAATCTTTTCCTTGTTGGGAGCTAAGGAGTGAAAATCTCTAAGCTTGTCCGGAGTTAAAGACAACTTGATAGTTTGAGAGTACTCGTCATTAAACTCTAAATTGTTGTTATCTCTACTACCATTTTTAGGGATGTCGATGGTACCGGTAGGTTTACGGAATCCGAAGGCCAATACCTCCTCGAACGAAGTGGACTGGATCATATCGATAGTTTGAGTATCGAACGCTTTAGCTGTAATGGGTTTAGGGTGGAAAGGGTAATGGCTTTTACTAGGGCTGGTACCGAGTGGTGTTTTGGGCGATGAAGCGAGACTTACGTCCATTGAAACAGGGTTGGAATCGAAAACGAGGTCATCATCCTCGTTAGCCATTTTTCTACGACGTTGGAATATACCGGTAAACGATTTACAACTTTTCATGGTGTTAGTTGGATGAATATCCAATGGTTCAGAACATTCGGAGTTATGTTTTAAGTTGAGGTCTATCGTAAAATCCTCGGATTCATGCGAATTTCTACAACTACCGACGTTTCGATTAGTTTCTGAAAACTTCAAGCAGTTCAAACTGAACGTACTCTCGTTAACGTACTTCTTCTCACGTAGGAATGGGTTCAAGGTACATTTGAACCAGTTCTTTTCATCACCGCCAGCTGAACTCTGTGCGTTCGATTTAGATCTGTTACGGATCGAGTTGTTGCGTTTGTTAAAATCGGCGAATAGAGACGTTAAGCTGGATCGGTTTTCGGGTTTACTTGTAGCAGTAGTAGTTGGTTGATTGTTGTTGTGCATAAGTTTTTGTCGGGGTTCTAAAAAAAGTTTAAATTTTGCCATTTTGTGGTTTCATCTTCTCTTTTATAGTTCCCATCCTCCGTTTTTAAGGTAATCACCAATCTACAACCAGCTATAAAAAGAATCGCTTGCTGACCGGTCATAAACTATGGTGCAAGGGGGGTGACTAATCCAAGAATCTAAGCTACTATCCCTTAAAACTATTTTCGATAAGCCAATTATCAAAGTAAAAGTCGTACTAAGGGTATTTCGATTTATAATAACTTATAAATAGAACCAGAACTTAGCATCGAACTTTTAAAATAGGTATTATTCGTTTATAATGGTATCCACACTTGTAGTTTTCATCATATTTATTGTCACATCGCTAAATATCGGCTTTATCGAATGATACAATAGTTCCGTGATATTTTCATGTGTTTCAATCTAGACTATTACAACCACCAATATATTAACTTTATTAAGTTTTATACTATTTCCCTTAACTACGAAAAGATATCCTTAAATATAAATTGTACAATCAGGGTAATAGAAGTAACACCAACTTTGTGTTGCGTGGAATTTTAAGCACACTACCATTATTAATACAGTGCGTTATAGATTTCTTTGCATACGTATTTAGTAGTAGTTTAAAGTACAACAACATTATTAATACAGTACGTTGTAAGTTTCTCTTCATCTGTATTTAGTGGTAGACCCGACTGCCAGATCAAATTTTTATCGGGTTAGTAGTATTGGACGTACGATTTTAGGGCGAGTATTCTATTCCTAAAATTATAGTACTTTTACCTTATTTTTACTAATAGATTAATTTTCCAAAATAAGAACTCGGACTTTCCCTTTAAATAATTTTTTAGATTTGTCATTTTGAACAAATGGGTGTGGAGCAGCTTCCAACTTGTACACCTAATTCTTTAAAACTTAACAAATGAGAAGTATAGAACTGTCTACCTTAAAGGCTCCAGATTTATAGTGACGCTAGTCACATTTGAAGGTATAGTTTATTTTAGTGAACTTTATCATTAAAAAATGTCATTTATCGAGGTAGCAACCGGAAAACAAGTCTCCTACAATTTCCTGATCGATTTACTAAAAACGTGACATTAATAATTAGTTTGGTTCTTTATTAATTCACTTTTAATTAATAAATAATTAGTTCGGATGTTATCGGTAACTAGAAACTTAAACTAAACTTTATACTTCGGTACGTTCCCATACATCTTTTAATGTATCTTTTAGGAAGCGTTTAGCTTCCTATTCCTCCCTTATATCGTTCTATTTCATCATTGTGGTATATCTATTATTTTCTATAAAATTTATATACAGTACACTACTATTTCCAATAACTATTTATTTATAGAATTTAAGTACTATTAAATTAGATGTAATTAAGAACATTTTTAACTATATTCTTTTCAATTAGAATTAAAATGAATTTTAGTTTGATTAATATTTTTCGGTTGAGTAATAGTAAAGAATTTAATTTTATAAACCTCAAATTTTAAGGATAAATTGCTTATTTTTGGACCGACGGTTTATTAATATCATTTTCTCATCTAGAAGTTCCGAAATTAAAAGCAAAAAAAGGTTTAATGGAATTTCTTAAGAATCGGTAATTAATTGGATAAATTAATTTCAAAAAGGTAATTGTTAACCGATTGTTTACTACCTTTTCGCTATAACTGATGTTCAGAAATCCCTTTATGAGTTGCATGGTAAGCTAAACGGATAGTAGCGAAAATCTAGAATTGAAGAGCAACGACCGAGATGATGGTACTACACGAAACTATCCGGAATTTTAATTGGGGGTACGTTTTAAATTAGGAATAGCTAATAGTTAGAAATATAAACCCGACCTATAATAAAATTTAATTGTTTAAAATCGTTATTATAGTTGAATATAAAAATTTAATGCGGAAATATCGCTAAGCGATAATGGATTGACTACTACCAAGCAATCGGTGTACCGGTATGGAACGGTTTTGTTGAAGAACATTCCATAAGAAACACAGTCACAAAGATATATTTACAATACCTATACTGTATTACATCAAAATTCATTCATATTTATTTTTACACAACTACGCAGAAGCTTTAAATAGACAAATTTTAATTGGTAATGTCTTCAACACATATATGACAATCACAACTTTATGGAACGCGCAACAATACATAATAAGAAGTTAATATCTAGAGTTTTTAATCGCAAAAATTAAAAGTTATATAAAATAAATCATTGTACTTAAAATTAATTTATTATTAATGGTAAAAGTTGGCAAAACTTATTAATCGCTTAAAATATTAAATTAACTGCAACTAAGCCGAAATGAAAGTTGGATACAAACTGATTCGTTTGCTAAAATGGTAGTTGTAGAACTTTTTAAGCAGCCAAGAACGCAAATTTCCAAATTTAGCACACCTTTAATCAACAACTATACCTTCTATTTACTACCAATACAACTCTACCATCTAAAATAAGATCCGGTGCGAACAATCAACAATTAGTAATTCAAACGTCGTTCCTTGATGACTTCAATACTATTGGCTACAAATTGAAAAGTCTTGGTACGTTTGGCTTTTTCCGACAATAATATATAGTTGCTGAAAGTGATGTTAAGTCGGGCTTTGAAGCAGAATTATATCACTAAATCTGTTAAGCGTACTAGACCTATAGTAACTAACTTTCGATATTAAATCGTCTCTAATTTAAAATTTTAGAAAACCTAGTGTTTACCAAAACTTGAACAAACCAACTATATGTTCGGTAATAGTCTAGAGTTTTTTATTAGTTCCAATTTATAACTAACTCATCTATATCGGATAAAAAAATCATACTCCGATAATCACCAGTTGCCAATACCTTTTAATTTTGACGGGTAACTCTGGACGTAGATAACCAACTTTAAAGCTGTACAATTAAATTATATTCTCTTTAATAAGCAAAGCTTCTGTTTTATTTCTTGGAAATCAACGATTTAAATGTTGAGTTTATAGAAAACTCAACTAAAGATCGAGCTAAACGAATGCTGCGGATTATTTTAATAAGAAATTAAATCTAGATGAGACGGAAGAAAGAAAATTAGGAAATAGCAACAACAAGGAGATTACATGAGGGTTTAAACCTAAATCTCTTGGTTAGATAGTTACATAATTACCCATGAAGCTACACCATCCAATCAAAGCTAGTGATCAAAGCTTAAAAGTGAGTGAATTGGAACAGGAAAATAAATAATGACTGTACAGTAATCATCTCACTTTTTACAAACTAAACTTAGAGATCAAAAGTATTGCACAATGGTATAAAAATTAATAAAAAAATAAATTGAAGATTTATTATATATTGATTTTATTCGATAACTGAACTATTAGAGTGGATACCAACCAATTTGGAAATTCAGCAGTTAATAGTTGTTTTCCAGACCTAGAAATACAATTCATCATGTTTTAATTACTTTCAATTAAAATTTATACCAGTAAGAAAATCTAAATATCTTATTAAGTGATTCTATTGTTAACATTTACTTAAAACTTTACAATGAATTTATTAATCATGGATTTTTATTTATACATTAGATATAAAATTTATTAATTACTTCTTTTATAATAACTTAGTTAATACATTACTGCTTGCTTATAAAATGCTTTAGCTTTTTCCATTATTTTTCTAAAATTGGAAAATAAAAGTAATATAATATTGTTTTATTAATTTATTATAAAAATATTTAATTTCTATTTATATATTCTTCTATTTTTATATTCTGAGCATTTATTTATTTAACTTTTATATATTCTAACTATTAGGCTTTTTTTATAGCTTAAAAAGTAAATTATATTTTACTACTTTTACTATTTAGTACTTTAAATTTAATCCAATATAGTATTTAAATTTATATTTTTAAATTAATTAGATTACTTTTTTCTAATTTTATTAAAAAAATTATACTATATTTTTTCTTTTATTAATAACTCTTTTTTTAAAATAGATTTATATTAATTGTAAAAACTTTTATAATTTTTTTACTTAGCACTATTTTTTATCTATTATTGTAAATAATTAACAAAATGTAAATACTTCTAATTTTAATATTTTTATCTTAAAAAGTATTTATTAAAAGATAATTATATTAATTTAAAAATATTTAGATTTTATTTAACTAATATTATAATTTTTATAATTTTATAATATTAATAAAACTTTAAAAATAATAAAATAATAAAAAAAATAAAAAAGTATAAATTTTAACTAAAAAATTTATATTTAAAATTAATATTATATACTTTTAATAGCTTATTATAAACTATAAAATTTTAATTACTTTATTAACTATTTTTATTATTAATTAAATAAATTTAAAAATTAAACATTAATTTAAATTTAAAGTTTTATATAATATTAATATTTTTGTTTACTAAAATTATAATAAAAAGAAAATAAAAAGAAAAAATAATTTTATATATTTTAATTAAATAACTTATATATTTGCTTATTAAGTTATACTATTTATTTAAAGTAATTATAGCTTTATTAAATTAAAACACTAATTAATTTAATACTTATATATTATATTTTATTTTTAAAGTAATATAGTATTTTTAAAATTATATATTTAAGTAATATTATAGCTAAAATTAATAATAAAGCTTAATGATATAAAATTAAATAAATGTATTTTTTTTAATAAAAGTTATTATTTATTTATATAAATTAAGTATAATATTTATTTTATTTTTTAAAATTTATTTAATATTTTTATTAGTAAACTACTAATATACTATCTAAATACCTTTTTTTAATTAAATAACTTTTTATTTTTATATATTTTTTTAATTTATTTTTAAAATTTTAAAATATAATTAAACTAAAATACTTAATATTAACTTAATTATATATTAAAACTTATATATTTATTTTCAACTTAAGCTTATAATTAATTAAAATACTTATAAATTTTACTAAAGTTTAATTAATTAGTAATATTTTTTAAAATAAGATATAACTTTTTATTTTTACTACTTTTACTTATTTGTTAATATCTTTTTTTAAGGTTTATACTTTTTTAATAGTTTTTTATACTTATTAAATATAATTTTTATTATATATTTTAACTAATATATTTTTAAAAAGTACCTAATAAAATAATAATATATATATATATAAAATAATAATATATATATATAAAATAATAACTTTTTAATATAATTAATATTAATAGTTTTTTTAAACTTTTAACTATGTTTTTTTAATAACTTTTTTTTCATTTTTTTAAATTTATACCTATTTTTTATTATTTTTATTTTAGTTTTAATACAATTATTTAATAGTTTTTGCTATTTTTAAAACTTTTTTAAACTTTAGTTTAGTTTATATTTTTATTATTACTATTTTATTTTATTTATTTATTTTTTATTTAATTATTACTATTTTATTTTAATATATTTAATTAACTTTTTCTTATTTTTTAATTTTTATTATTATTTTATTTAGATTAAGTTTTTTATTACTACTATTTAGTTTTAGTATTTTTATTTCTTATTTTAATTATTACTATTTTATTTTTATTTTAATTACTATTTTTTATTTAAAATATAAAGTATATATTATTAAAATTTTGCTTTAATTATTTATTTATATTTTTTTTACTTATATTAATTTTAAACAGTTTTTTTTAAACTATCTTTTTTTAGTTATTTACTTTATATTTTTATTAATTGCTAGATTTATTTATTTATTTTTAAATTTTACTAATATTTTTAATCATAACTAAAAATTATATTATTATAAACTAATTTAAATACTTATAAATATCTAGTTTATAATATTTAAATTTAATATAAAAATAAATTAAAGCTAATATACTTTTTTTTAAATTAGCTAGTTAAAAAAACTATATATATATTTATTAATTAATTTAAAAAATTAAATAAATTTA
The DNA here is from genome assembly GCA_037055185.1 of Capillidium rhysosporum. Taxonomy (NCBI): domain Eukaryota; kingdom Fungi; phylum Entomophthoromycota; class Entomophthoromycetes; order Entomophthorales; family Capillidiaceae; genus Capillidium; species Capillidium rhysosporum. Next base: position 95,296 of record JAWQFY010000010.1, read on the forward strand.
CATTAAATAATACTAAATTTTATAGTTATTATATAAAACTTATAATTTAATATATATAAATTTAGCTAATTATAATAATTTAAGCTTAAATTATTAAAAAGTTAATAAATTTAGTTTTAAAATACTTTTAGTAAAATAAAATTTATAAAAAACAAAAGTTTATTATTACTATTAAAACCAAAAAATGTTACTTTATATATTAATATATATTAATAAAAAAAATTTAGAAAAATATAAATTTCCAAAAAATTAATATATTATTTCTAATATATTAATTATTAAAATAAAAAAAATAAAAATTTTTACTTTATAAATTATAAAATATTATATCTAATATTTATTATATATAAGTATAAACAAACTTTATATATTTTTAGCTATTATATATAATTTTTCAAAGTATATTATTATAAAAATATTATATATATA